>RJWT010001124.1:0-43184 GCA_004365215.1 Cuniculus paca
GCCTCAGCCTGTGCTGTGCTCGGCACACGCAGGCTCCTCTGCAGCTTTCCTCTGGCTCCCCTTCCGGGAGTGCTTGTATTTGTCCACATAGGCCTTCACCAGATTCGCCACCTTAGTAGGGTTCACCTCTCCACTCTTACTATGACAAACCTACGGGAAAAGGGAGGGAAATTTTTGTCATGCTTAAAAGGATTAACACAAAATGGAAACCTTTATGGAAAAAAAAACCCAAGGAGAGAGTCAGACTTATTTTTATGCTGCATATCTTACATGAACTTCCTCAAATGGTAAAAAAGCAGACAAGAATTAGTAGGAGCTAGATTTTATTAAACTAACTTTTTTTATTAAAGTAGAAATGGCTCAAAACAATACACACACTATTTTCACTTAAGTTGTGACTTACTTTATCTACTGCTTTCCGTACAATCTCTTTATATTCTTCCTTGGTTATATCTTTGTTTTGATAAAATGGCTTAATCGCCAGTTTCACCTCCTGTGCTGCTTTCTCTTGAATTTGTAATTTCTGATGAGAAGAAAATGTGTAATTATTCACCACATACTTTAAAAAATTTCTTTAAAAATATGAAATTCAAAATATGCACTAACATTACAAGGAGCTCCTCATGTACTGCTGGTAATATGACAATTACAAAAGTTATTAACACATATTGTAAATATTTAAAAAATATAATTATGCAAAATTACCAGTAACTCAGTGGGTATCAACAGATTTAGGCTGAACCCTTTAAGTAATACTCTAACTTAAGATTACCAACAATAAATTCCCCTCACCACTCATAAAGTAAGAAAGCTGCCATTTTATCATCCTTATCGTATACAAAATTATGTAGGTATGCAGGTTGCTGTCAACCTTGAACTTGCCTTGTCTGTCTTCGAGCTATCTGCGCTGGCTTCCACTGTAACACTTACTTTGCTTTCTGCCAATTTTACAGCAGCATTAGAGGCTTTGCTGTGACTCGATGACGAAGTGTTACCAGAACTTGGTCCCTGAACTGTTCCCGTATTTCCGGGGGCTGCTGTCGGAGCCGGCAAGACCGGTGTACTCATGTTATTACTTACATGAGAAGCATTAGGAATACCCTGTTTTAAAGAGTTATTGTCAGTTAATGAATACCTTGTACTTAATAGCAGTCTTTTAGTCATGTATTAGAAATAACATTAAAAAACAAAGCCATTCAATATTAGTGTTTAAGAGAAATGCATTTATATCTATCAGTTTATTTATTGGTAGTGGGAATAGAATCGGGACCTTGAGCTTACCATGCAGGCAATGTGCCACTGAGCTATATCCCCAGCCTATCGGTTTGTTTATATATAAAAAGTTCTTTGAAGAAAAATGAGTAACATTCTGGAACACAGCCTCTTTTAAACATGTCAATGAGATCATTTTAAAATGTGTGTACTGTAATGTTCTCAAACCAACACTAAAACCAACAAAGAGGAGAAGCACAGCGTTCTCAGTATTTTCTCTCTTCTGCAAGGCTCTAGAAACCCTAACCACCTTACATGCCCCCACCCTACAGACTGAAGAAAATGAGGCAGTGACATCAAATGGCTTGCAGTGATTGACAGTAAAAGATGCAAGAACCCAAATTCTAAAATATCATTTCCCTACTCTTTTTTTTTGTTTTTTGAGAAGGGTCACACTTTGTAGCCCAGGCAAGCCTCAGATCTGCAGTGATCCTCCTGCCTCTGCCTCCCGCATGCTGGGATTACAGGTGTGCACCACCACGCCCAGCATTTCCCTACTCTTTCAATACATCTTCTCAGGATTCAAAAACTGTAAGCAACATAAATGTTTACGAAGTATTCGACTTTTTGTCTCATAGAAGCATTTCTTTCTTTTTAGCAAGTTCATGAAAATAAAACATACACGGTAACCGATAATGAGCAGCTCTATATATCATCTGCCCAAACAAGATGATGCAAGCCTTGTCACAGTAGTTAATCACCAGTTCCTACCACACTGCCCACAAAGTCCAGGAAAACCATAAAAAGCTTCCATACATCCTCCATTCAATTTTAGTCTGACTTATAATTTGGTCTTATGTTTAGTTTTTCTTTGTTGTTTGTGGAGACAGGGTCTCACTATGCAGGCCCAGGCTGGCCTCAAACTTGAGCCTCTTGAGTGCTAGAATTACAGGCATGCACCACCCAACTTGGATTAATAATGTGGTCATCTTAATCCAACAAAAAGTGTTTGGATGTGAATAATGATACATGTATAGATTACATTTTGTAAATATATACTCAATATTCTTGCTTAGAGGTCAGGGTAAGTGTTGGAAAAGGATAATGAAAAGGGGATTATGAAGGTTTACCATGAATGTACTCAAGAAACTATTTCTGGATGCCTGGGAGCCCCCTCTTGGACATTTGCCCTGAAGAGCTGAAAGTTTATAATTACATGGATCAAACTTACCTGCAGTTGCTTTCCATCTGGGTGTGAAGCCATGTAGTTGACTTGCTGGGAGGGCGGGGGTGGGGGCGGGGGCGGGGGCAGTCCCTGAGTTACCGTGGGAGGAGCGGCTACCTGCACGAGAGGCACTCCTGTGTGGAGGTGCAAGGGCAGCTGGGGATGAACGTTATAGGGGTGGCGCTGGATGTTCATCAAAGGGGCGTGAACACCCACTGGATACGGGAAGATATTCATAGGCTGGTGCTGGGTGTTCATCTGCTGTGGAATAACGTTCACCTGCGGCTGCATCATATTTACAGGGAGCTGAGAACCATCAATTTGTTGGTTTGTTTGGTCTTTTAGGTTAGAATCTATCGAAAGAAAAAAAGCTTATGAAAAAATCACATTACAAATCTCCAAACAACAAAGCAAAGAACAACTCACTGTAATAAAATTCAAGAGCAATTAATAGACAGTACGGCAAAACCAATCTCCAATTACTTAATTTAATCTGGTCATCTAATGTAGAATGATATTCTGACTAAAAATATTTGATATTATTTTTAAGAGTAAATTCACATAACAACATTTGCAAAGAATAAGTAGTTCAAAAACTTGCTAGTTGAAAAAGATCATAAATCTTAACTGGTTACAAAATACACGTGTATGATCAATCTAGTATTTTCAGTACCTATTTTTCTTGCACTGTTGTTTTGTTTTGATTTCTGCAGTAATGGAGATTAAATTCAGGGCCTTACAAATGCTAGGAAGGCATCCTCACCCCTAACCCCCACCTTTCAGAGATGGGCTTAAGTTTCTTGCAATGTTCTTACCAAGAAAAGATAATTAAAAGAGTTATTTGTATGAGAACTATGATCAACAAAAATTCAAGTGTGCACACCTGAAATAAATGAAACAGAAGTTAAATACTACATAGGAAAATCCCGAACTCTTCTATTTCAGCAAACAGTATAGAAAGTATTTCACTTTTGGCAAAATTTGGAGTGAGGTAAAAAACAGTAACACTGCAAACACGTGATGTATACATATATAATGCAAAGTGACTTGTGAACCAGAGTTCAGTTTAACGTTTTAAAAATTCCCAAGGAGGATCATTTCAATTCACACAAATAAATATATTTACAACCTTTCAAGTAAAACAGAATCAATGAACAGAACATGTTACCCTGTTCAGTTGTTTCTTCTTGTCTCATCCATCCAGACTGTTGGCCTGAAGAATTCCTCCCTCGCCGCGAGTAGTAATTCTGCACATCTGCTGGCAGAGTCTTTCGCACAGCCCAGCTAGATGCAGATGTCCACCCTGACCTATCTGCTGGTGTATCAAACGAGAACTCTTGCTCACTTTTCTGTTTATAGGGCTGCTGTTCCACAAACTTGAATGAATCATTCCCTGAACTGTTTGAATTCCCTGAGAGGGGTTTTCGGTTTTGCCACCTGTTTTCGTTCTGATCTGTATAGGGAAGGCTACCTCGGTAAGCGCCTCTGCCACGGCTGCCTCTACCACGGTTAGACATCCAACCCGAGCCCAAGTTTTTATTCCAAGAAGTCCCTGAATTCTCATTTCTGTTTTCTTCCCAGTGAGAATCTTTCAACTTTTCTGGATTTCTGGTCCTTGGGTCAGGACCAGAATTTATTTTTTCTGTTACCCAACTGGGACAGTCATTTCTATGTTTGTCAGCAGAATTTGGATCATCGGCATCTAGACTGATGTTATTTTTTTCTTTTCTTATATTCTCATTCTGTTTCTCAGGGTCATTCCTTCTGTACCGATCATTTCCTCGTGGACATCGCCAACCATCATTTGTCCATCTTTCCTTCCACCGAGGAGAGTAACTATCTCTTTCATTTCTAACAAATGATGAACTCTTACTTTTTGTTCTAGATCTAGATGGTGACCTGGACCGAGATCTGGATCGGGACCACCTTCTGGTTCTCCTATCTCTATCTCGATCTCTTCTCTGCCCATCTCTCTCACTTTCTCTTTCTCTGCTCTGGGACCTAGATTTTTCTCTTGAGGATGTATCTTTCAGCTTTGACTGAGATCTTCGGTTCTCTCTACACGTGTCTCTTCTTGGGGATGGTGATTCAGATCTTTTGCCTTCCTTAGTATTGTCTCTTTTTGGAGATCGAGACTGAGAATACCTCCTTTCTCTTGTATCTTTTTTGGGGGACTGAGAACGAGATTTTCTCCGGCCTCTAGCAGATTCTTTCTTAGGAGATGGTGATCGAGACTTCTGGCTTTCTTTTCCAGTTTCTCTTTTGGGCGATGGAGACTGGGAGCGCTTCTTTTCTTGTGCGGTGTCTTTGTTGGGAGACCAAGTTGTAGATGGAGAATGAAATCTAGACCTTCGAGTACGAGGTTTTTTGGACTTATCTACGGTATTTACTGAGTTTTCAGATGTCTGAGATACAGTTTCAACTTTTTCATTTACAGGATTGGAAGACGGCATGTTATTTTCAGAACTATGTACCACCGTATTTTCAATCAACTGCTTAGAATCAGCACTTACAGATGATTCAATTTCAGATTCATTTTGGTCACTGCAAAGTGAGTCACACTCCATAGGTATCATTTCATTGTTGTCCTCACTAAAATGCTTCTCAATCTGCTCAGTGTGTGTGTTATGCAACTCTAGAGATTTGGGATGTTCAACCAGAGATCCAGTCTTTTCTTCTAAAGATTTATCCAATTTGGTGTTAAGATTTTTTAATGAATTATTTTCAGAGTCCTGAGTACTATTAAAATTTCCATTTGCTGCAGTTTCACATACTGCTGTCTCTGTGTCCTCAGTTTCAGTAGGCCCAGGCAACCGAATCTCTGAGTTCTCAACAGCTTTTCTGTCCACCATTAGCATAATTTCACCCACAGAAGATTCTAACTTAGGGCTCTCTATAAACTCTTCTATTTTTACTGTAGAATCTTGATGATCAAGAATTCCCACCGTAGGACTCTTGGTTACTTTCTGTTCATTAACCGCTGATTCTGCATTCTCAGGTATCTCACCTAGGGGACTAGATACAGGATGATGTACTTCAATTTCAGATCCTGAACATGAAAGTAAGTCACTTGCAGGATTTGAACACGTAACTGCCTTTACCTCCGATTCTGCCGATTCCGGTATCTGGTCTTGACTCTCTAATGGATCACTTCCTTTCTCAAAAATATCTTTAGAAATTTCACTTTCTACACTCAAAATGTTAGCCCCCATTGTTATATTCTCAAGTTTTTTATTTTCTTCTCCAACTAACATAGGAGGATTGTCGTTACAAGATTCAGAATAGGAAGATGCTACTTTTTGCTCTACATCATGATTCTCCCTGCATTCCTCATTTTTTTCCATTTGTTCGCTGCAACTTTTCAAGCAACTAGCAGATTGGTTTTCTACATCTGTCTGAACGGAACAAATGTTACTTTCTTCAACATCTGATTGTTGTTCTTTTTCTAACACAGGTGGTGCATCAGATTCCACTATTTCTTCCTCTACTGAATCATTAGATGATGACTTTTCATGGGGAGGTACAGATCGCCGAAGTTTCTTTTTCAGTACAGGTGGTTTTCTTCCTCTTCTTACAGACTTCCGTTTTGGAGCCTGTCTTGTTTGCTTTTCTGACTCAGCAGGAGATAAAACACTTACAGAAGGATTACTGTTACCTGGGGCATCACACCCAGAATTATTTGATGTTGGGGATCTCTGAGACTGGCTGACTGTCTCGGTTTTTGTGTTACGTGTAGATCTCCTTGTAGGAGTTGCTGCAGGTTTTCGTCTTGATCCTCTGGTATTTGAAGTACCAGAAGTTTGCTTCTTTTCGTCTCCTTCTTGGGTATGTGCTAATGTGTATCCCTTGCAAGAAGTACCTGATAATGTTGAAAAACAAACAAAAACTGTAAAATATGCTTCAAACACAAAGTGTGATACTTTGGTTGTAGTTAATTTTAGCATAAAAGTATATAATATGATGAAAGTATATACCTTTGAAATTATAAATATGTACATAGATACTAACATTTGTGTAACAAAAGGCTTCAACAATTTTCTAAAATGTTACTGAAATAAGTTATAACCACATTTGGATCCATGGGGGCAACTTTATATGGAAAAAAAAAAAAGAAAAGAAAGCATATTCAATCAGGCAAATGCTATTTTTTTCATGAGATATTATTCAGGCAAAAAGAAAAAGAAAACTATTAAGTTAGCCACAAGTAAAGACTCAGAATACTGGTTTTAAGTAACAGATAATACTTCTAAAGATCTATGATTTGGACAATATATCCCCAAACAGAAATAAAACCTCTAGTCAGTCCCTCAAAGTCTTAAGAGTTATAATTTCTTAAAATTGTAAAATGGAAGCCAGGGATTTAGCTCAGTGGCATAAGCACCTGCGTGGCAAGCATGAGGTCGTGAGTTCAATTCCCGGTTAAAAAAAAAAACAAGAAACATTGTGAAATGGACTAATTGGAACTTTTTAACAAGTTGACAGATACAGAAGTGTGTGTACCACACACACAACATGACGCTTTGAAATGTATACACATGTGGAATGACCAAATCTAGCTAATTAACACATACGTTATTACATAGTTATTTTTGGTGAGAACACTTTATATCCACACAATGTTTTTCAAGATTATAACGTATTAGCTGTAGTCCCAGTGTTACACAACACAATGTTTTTCAAGATTATAATGTATTAGCTGTAGTCCCAGTGTTACACAACAAACCTCTTGAACTTATCCTAACTCAAATTGTGTATCCTCTGACCAGCATCTCTCCAGTACCATCCACACATCCCAGCGCTGCTAACCACCACTAATCAATATTTTATTTTCAACTTCTATGAAATTAGTTTTTTAGAACCTGCATGAATGAAATCATGCAATATTTATCTTTCTGTGCCTGGTTTATTTCACTTAGGACAATGTCCAGGTTCATCCATGTTGATGCCAACGATAAAATTTTCTCCTTAACAGATGAATGACATGTATTCTAATTGGTAAGATTTTAAAGTTAAGCAACTGTCCAATTATTTCCAGAAATACTTAAGGGCCACTATATTTTACAACTTTTCTAAATCATCAACACATCTGTATGAAATTGAAAGACACTAATATTTGTTTAAAAACAGAAAAATATTTCAGAAACTTTACCAAAATTTTCTAAAGATAAGGTACTTGTTGGAAAAACAGTTCTTGGCAACACAGAAGAAATGAGAGGAAGAACTTCTGCTTCGACATTCCAAGGTATAAAACCAATTCTGAAAATTAGAAACAAATTATTTTGTTTAGTTTTTAAAAATTAAACTACAATTTAAAATTATTAGTATGCCAAATCAGGTCAGCAGTCTTAAAATACAATGCTTAAACTGCTTTGCCTAATAAATAAAAATATAATGGTTATTCATGGTCTGAGGAGGGGTACTAATTCACTACAAAGGAAAAAACCTTTAAAAACATGTTTTCCTGTTAAATGGCAGAGAGATAAAGACAATTTAATATAGATGTTTCTTTTTAAATAGTTTAGTATTTTATCACCAACTGTTAGCTTTTATTCTTTTGTTACTCTAGAATCAACTTTGAAATGTAACATAAAACACCTAGATTTAAGTGTCATTTAATGATTTTAATCTATCTATAACCAAGTAACATTTCTAGCCTCCCTTATGTTCCTTTGTAAACTCCTTTCTTTCTAAGCAACCAAGGAATTAACTTTTTTTTTTTTTTTTTGCGGCACCGGGGATTGAACTCACGCGGGCAGGCGCTTAGGCCACTGAGCTAAATCCCCGGCCCTAGGAATTAACTTTTATTACTATACTGCATCTTTAACTCCTTAATCTGACGGTGATGGCCTTTCAAAGTTCTCAGTGTCTCTATGGACCAGTTATGACACCACAACCCCACAATTTTCTGCATTTAAAATGAATCTGCTTATCAAGTTCCTTTTTCTTATTCATTAATGTTAAATTTAGGTCTCCTAAAACAATTATTTTAAAAAAAATTGTATCACTATCAGGAGAGATACTGACATAAGAAGAGAAAAACTTAGAATAACGTGTAACTTGTATACATACAAAAACGTGTGACTGTAAGAAAAGGTTTCAGAGTATACATTACTTGGACTTCCTAATTTTACTTCTACTTAAATTAAATCATCATTTCTTGAGGGTAAAGGTCATATACAGAGTTAAACGGTGATGGACAAAAAGTCACAATGTGTTATAGGAAATGAATATAAAACTCAGAGACCATGATCTTTACGTAGGAGCTTGTTTAAATGCATAGGATGTACTTGACACTGTGCCAATAACTTCAGTACTTAAAGAATTAAAGTCTAAGCTACAGAAAGTCAGAATGTGAGCCAGGCGTGGTGGCTCATGCCTGTAATTCCAGCCCTCGGGGGGCTGACACAGGTGGATTGTTGCAAGTTCGAGACCAGCCTGGGCTACAAAATGAGCTCAAAGCCAGCCTGAATGGTATAGTGAGACCCTGTCTCAAAAACACAAGGGCCGGGGATTTAGCTCAGTGGCATAAGCACCTGCCTGGCAAGCATGAGGTCATGAGTTTGAACCCTGGTGCCGAAAAAATAAGAAAGTCAGAATGCCAGAGGACACTAGGCACTTGATCAAACACTCATTTAGAAGAACATTTTAGAAAAAAGGTAAATACAGGAAAAATAATGCTTCAATAGGCAACGCATGTCAGGCCAGAATGGAGAAAGAATAGAAGGCTGACAGATCTGAATGCTATTACTAATAATGAATCCTGATAGTCTGGTGCTCCCTTTAAATCAATCTAGCATGTATTATAAATATGTAAACTTTTTAAACAGATAAAAGGTTCTTTCCTTGCCAAATGGTCTTTTAAACTGTTATCTACCTTATGCATCTGAAACACCAAAGTTAACACAAAATTTCCTTATGAAGAACACTACTGAATAAAGTACCCTCGTATTAAAGTATTAATATCTTGTGTTCATGTTAGCGTGTAAATATTTTAATAAACACTTCTTTTTTACCTTCCAATTCCAGGTAATGAATCAGGAAACCATGACAATTCCAGTTCCTGTCTCTTCTGCCTAATCAATGCACTGATTTCATTGACTTCTATAAATTCTGTACTAAAAGATAAATTGAGGCTTTCATCAGAATTCCAAAAATTAAACGTTACAGTAACAACTGGATTATGTCAAAAGTAACAGCAGTTCTCATACACAGTATTATGGATTATGTTTATGAAAATAAGAACTTTTTACTATTCAAACACTTTCATATAAACTCAACATAAGAACTATTTCATATCATAAATAAAAAGTTGATTTACCTAGATCCTACAAATAATACTTGAATTTCTATCATAAAGTGACAGAATTTTTAAAGAGTCAATTCTGACTAGTAACTGCATTAATGAGAGAAATTTTAGGTACAACAGTTTCCCTTTTAACACATAAAACAAATGAAGAAAACAAAGGAGGACATGGTTTACAACCAAAAATGGATACAATTCAGCTTTTCAAAAGGTTATTCAGACATAACTGTTTGTTTGGTACTCTGCCAAGCAGTGAAATTAAATCACACAATCTTATTCTACCATCGTGATTTGAAAGCCCAAAGTTAAAGTTTAAATTCCACAAATATCTACTGAGCATCTATTGTCAGTCACTATCAATTCAAAGAGGATGGGATCTGCTCTAAATGCATTCTGCTTTATTAGGTACTACTCCAACAGCTTAACAAGCAGCCTCCCTTCCCTATCAAATAACAAGACTGTACAGAAGAACTTGATTATGGCAAACTTATTAAGGCACGTGAAGGCTCTGTACAACAGAGAAGTTCACAAAACAAGGTTTCTCTTCGCTAGTTTATTTTCCAAAAGAAAAACAAAACAAGATGGAACTTTCATAATTTTTAATTGAGCCCAGAGTTTAAATTTCTATCAAAAATTATAATGATTTATCAAGTATAAAGAGCATACATTAAAAGTAGAAAATACTAACCAGTAAGCTCTATAGGTAAAGGCAGATTCTCCACTGTGACTACCAGAAGAAAATATATTGGAGAAAAAATTTCTGAAGTAATAACTTGTGCACTGATTTGATCTTCGAGGCTGGAAATGTAAAAAGTAGTTAGTGAAACAGGAAACAAACTTCCGTAATAGTTATATTAAGTGTTTGTATATAACTGAGGCACTAGAGTTATGTACTACGTAACCAAAGTGTTATTACCTATTAAAAAGACTATTTCTACAAACCTTATCTATCTTTATTGCTGCATTTTTCTTTCCTCCCATTTTATTGTATGAAGAGTTTCCTGTACAAAAACACAAAGGACTTGGTTACTTTGCCTTTTTATTTTAAAAGGTTGTAAACCTTTGACATTGGCAAAAGAAAGTTAAAATACACAGAAAAAACTTGCATTTATACAATTTTCTCAAGTGCTAAAGTCATCGTATCTTGCTATGCCATGAAGAAGAGTAAAACACAAGGGCCAAAAATAAAAACTGCTATGCTCAAAGTGTATGACCATTAAAATTCTAGTCAACATTTTCTGCTACTCTATGAAACTTTAAGCTGTCTTAAAACAAAAGGCATATACAAATCACCATGCTGTTTAGTATCAATGATATACTTAATATTTCTTTGGTTACCTAAAAAACAGGTATTGTTGGCTTATTTAAGATAGGAACTGAGCACTGGAAACTGAGGTCACCAGCCCTTTTTGAACCCTAAGTTAATTTAGCCACTGATACCCACTCCAAGTAAGTATTTCCCTTCTTTTTCAAATAGAAGTGTTGATAAAACAGTTTTTCAGGCCATGCAATCAACATTCAAAACTCAATAGCTTTTTGCCTTTTTGCTCGTTTCTGCTGTCTTCTGCTGCCATGAACTGTTGCCCCTCTGCCATGCCACCCTACCTCGGAGCCAGCTGATTATGGCCAGAAACCTATACAAACTATGAGCTAAATAAACCTTTCCTTCCTTTAAAAAAACAAAAATGAGAACAAAAAAAAAAACCTCAATCACTTTTCTATTCATCAATAATGAATTAGCTAAACAAGAAACCAAGAAAACAATTCTATTCACAATAGCTTAAAAAAAAAATTATCCTGCTGGACATGGTGGCGCACTCCAGTAATCCTAGCACTCAAAAGGGTGAGGCTGAGCTGGGCATGGTGGCTGAGACAGGAGGATCACTTCGAGTTCGAGACCAGCCTGGGCTACATAGTGAATTTAAGGCCAGCTTGAACTGCGTAGTGAAACCCTGTCTCAAAAAGACAAAGCAGGGGAGATGGGGGTAAAGGAGAAGAATTCTTTCCAGCTAATCTTCTGACAGAGGATTAATACCTGGAATATATAAAGAACTCAACACCAAAACACACACACACACACACACACACACACACACACACACACAGCCAGAGTTTCACGAAGGGTAGCAGTGACACTAAATGGGTAAATGAAATTCCCAAAAGAAGTACAAATGGCCAGTAAGGATATGAAAAAATGTTCCACATCTTTAGCCATTAGAGAAATGCAAATAAAGACTACACTGAGATTCCATTTCACCAATTGTCAGAATAGCTATCATCAAGAATATAAAAAATAATAAATGCTGTCGAAGATGCAGGGAAAAAGAAATCCCCCTAGAATGCTGGTAGAAATGTGAGTACAGTTATTATGGAAACCATACAGAGAGATTTCTCCAAACTAAAAGAAGAATTACCATATGACCCAGTTAGTTATACTACTTGCTGGTGGAATTAAAGTCAGCATTCTATAGGAATATCAGCATACACATGATCACTATGGTGTAATTCATAACAGCCAAGATATGGAAACAGTGTAAGCACCCATCAACAGAAGACTGGATAAAGAAATTGTGATACATAAGGAAAATGGAGTATAATTCTGCTACGTAACATGAAATTATGTTATTTGCAAGAAAATGGATATAAAATCATCATGTTGCAAAATAAGCTGGGCTAAAAGACAATTACTACGTGTTTTCCCTAGTATGTGGAATCAAAAAGAGATGACATGAAAATAGAAGGAGACTATTATTAGACAAGAGGATGGGAATGGAATAAGAGTGGGAAGCTTGAGGGGTATATAGAAAGACAACAGGAGAAATGGGGTAAAGCTATTACCAACAGCATTAAGAAGTCATGATATTGGTATGAATCTATAGAGGTGAAAGGTGTCTAGTACACTCCATTAAGTGAAACAGCAGGTTACAAAACAGTATATATGGCACTGCCAATTTTTTACTTAGTTTTTCAATTTTTCATTTTCAAAAATGCATTAATGTACAGAGATGTCAAGAAATCATCTGGAATGGTTCTTACGTAACTATTTCAATCTGTGTCTGGGAATGAGATGCTGAGCACATTTTTCTTTAAGAGTGTTTTTTACCTTGTGCTACATGAAATGTTTCTAAGTGGAGGAAATTAAGAACTTCTGTTAATATGTGAGCTGATGGATATGTTAATTAGCTTGATTGCAGTAATCCTTTCACAACATATATGTATGTCAAAATACCCCCTAACTATATATGCTTTTGTCAATTATACTCAATTTAAGAGGAAAAAACCCTGCTTTTTCTTACAGTGATGCCGTTGGCTGCATTATGACTTGTTTAACTGTTTCATCTGGGTATTAATTTCTATGAATACTTCCACATCAGAAATATTCAGACTCTAACTACAAAAACTATCAACCTCTTTATAGATTACTGTTCTTAGTTTCCCTCCACGATCAAATCTCTATTATTATTATTTTTTTTTTTCGGCACCGGGGATTGAACTCACGACCTTGCGCTTGCCGGGCAGGCGCTCAGACCGCTGAGCTAGATCCCCAGCCCTGTTTTTTGAGACAGGGTCTCACTATGCCGTTCAGGCTGGCCTTGAGCTCACTTTGTAGCCCAGGCTGGTCTCGAACTCACAACAATCCGCCTGTCTCAGCCTCCCGAGTGCTGGGATTACAAGCGTGAGCCACCAAGCCCGGCTCAAATCTCTATTATTATCAGTACCTATAAATACATGGTCCACAACGAACTGTCACTGCTACCCTCCGTGAAACTCTGGAAATGTTTATAGTGCTATGATTAATGACTTTTAGCCTTTAGCCTTGTTTACTTCACAAAAGTCCACTAACCTCCTCCAAAATAAATCACACTGACTACCCGGGAGGTCTGTTCCCCCTACTGCATGATCATATATACCTTTTTTGGAGGGACCAGGGATCAAACTCATGACCTCACACTTGTACTGCTGAGCTAAATCCCAGGTCCGATCATGTATACTTCTGCGTGCTCTTATTAGTCCAGGGGATAATAACCTACCTCCACTGAACAGCATACTAACTTCCTTTTTTTTTTTTCTTTTTTTTTTGCGGCACCAGGGATTGAACTCATGACCTTGCGCTTGCCGGGCAGGCGCTTAGACTGCTGAGCTAGATCCCCAGCCCTGTTTTTGAGACAGGGTCTCACTATGCCGTTCAGGCTGGCCTTGAGCTCACTTTGTAGCCCAGGCTGGTCTCGAACTCACAACAATCTGCCTGTCTCAGCCTCCGGAGTGCTCTAACTTCCTTCTAAGTTACTATGCAACGGCTGTTTGGTTTAGAGGTATTCTCCATCCTTCACAAACATCCCACCTCGTAACTGCCGTAACAAATGGAAGGTAGACGCTGGGAGCAGAGAACTAGGTTTCAAGAATGAACTTACACCGCCGGGATTTAGCTCAGTGGCCTAAGCGCCTGCCTGGCAAGCGAGCTCAATCCCTGGTGCCGCAAAAAAAAAAAAAAAAAAAAAAAAAAAAAAAAAAAAAAAAAAAAAAAAAAAAAAAAAAAAAAAAAAAAAGAACAAGCTTACCATTATATCCCTTTAATATCTACCTGAAAGACAGTGTAATAATTTTGAAAATTCCCTAAGAATTCATGGGCAAAAATGTGTGGTCGGTATCCAGCTGGATTCCCAGAATTACTGTGATACAGTTACAGTATCTTTCATGTCCTAAGGTGCTGAGTTGTTCTGGTAACGCTCAATACTCAGTGAGTATGCACTGTTTACATAGAGTGCTTTCACTTGGAAGGCTATCCCAGGAAACCATCATTAGGTAAAATCCTCTCTCTGAAAAGCACTGTTAAATTTTTGAGTAAGTTTTCTGGCCATACTCAGTGGTGGCCAGGGATATAGCTCAGCAGCACAGTGCCTGCCTGGCAAGCATGAGGTCGTGAGTTCGATTCCTGGTACCAAAAAAAAAAGTATTGAGTAGTTCCAACGACAGCCTCTGAAACATTTGATACTGATCAACTTCTCTAAATCGTGGTCACCTACACACAATTTCAAAAATCCATCTTACCAATCTTCCTTTAGAAAGCGGTGGTGTGCCATTTCATTTAATCTTTATGAAAGTAATGCGTGTACATACTATAGCAAGTAGCACTTCTAGGCATATAGTATAACAAAAACTACAGAACTATCCACTCCAGATTTCTGCTTACCAAAAAGTACTTCTAAAATCCTGTTTCTCCTAATATTTAACTATTGCTTAATAATGTCTTTATACATTATAAGAAATACAAAAGTATTTATACAAAAAATGACTTTTTTGTTTCAGATATATTTTCCTCTGTGTGTTAGTGGTGTTTGAACCCAGGTTCTCACTGAACCACATCACCAGCTTGCTTTCTTTATGGATGGACAGATGGGTGAATGGGTTGATGATGGGTAGATAGATGGATGGGTATAGCCTTGCTAGGTCCCTCAGGCTTGACTCAAAACTTGCAATCCTACTACTTCAGCCTCCAACAGTGATGGCATTATGGTTTTGTACAACCATACTTGGTTGTGTTTTGTTTTTCTTAATGCAGTCTTCACTGTCTATATTGTCCTATTTGACATGTCAATATATCAACATGATATAACATTATAACTATATAAGTATTAATAGGAGCTAAACCATGGCTGTTTTTCCCATATAACTTCTTGCTTTACCTAAAGCTAGTTAACAGCTTTGTTTTCCCTGTCCCTTTTTTCTTATGTATGTACCACTAGTTTAGGCAATTCCACAAAACTAAAGTACCCCCATCCCCACCCTGTACTTGCAATTGAACAAGTCTTCATACTGGACCATATCCCTAACACTTATCTTTCGAGACAGTGCCTCAAACACTAAGTGCTAAATCACTAAGTTGCCTGGCCTCGACTGGACTTGTGATTCTCTTGCCTCAATCTCCCAGAGTATTACTGTAGTTCTCTTTTTATTACACTCTAACTCATCCACTGAGTTTGTTCCCTACTCTCTGTTATATAATCTTCCTTTAACACTGCTATAGTCTGAACTTTTAATTTTCAAAGCTGCTGTCCAATAGTCCTTCGGGCCTGTCCCCTGCCATAACCCTGATGGGCCTTTTTATCTTTCCCTGGGATGAAACTCATTTTCTCGATCTCAGATTGTCCCTTCATTTATTTTATCAGTGAAGTATCTATATCCTCCAAGAGAACTGAGAAAAGATCCTCTAATTGTTTTTGTACCACTTCATTACCCCACTTACTGACTGACTGACCAACTTGACTGACAGGGTCTTGCTGTGCGTTCAGCATATTCTTAAACACACAGGTAGCCCAGGTAGTCCTCTAACTCCTCCTACCTCCACCTCCAAATATTGGGGTTACAGACATGTGCTATCAGGCTCCACTATTGCTGACCTTTCTCAGTAGCCTGTTCTTCCTCTACTAAGATTTTGTTATCCTTGGATTTTTAGAATTCTATGAATACTTGGGGAAGTTCTCTCATTCATTTATCAGGTATACTTGTCACTGTATCTGGACACCTATGTACTTACCATTCTAGGAAATCTTCCTATTACTTTTCTGAACAATCTTCTTTGTTTTTTTTTTTTCTGGGATTTGTTTTCAGGATTTTAGAAGGTCAAAAAATACAGTGAATGTTCAAAAAATTTTTTTAATTATTATTTTTTCCCGGCACCAGGGATTGAATTTTTTTAATTATTTAAAAGATATATTGCCATTAATAGCTCTCAAAATTAGTCCCCATTGCTTGGAACACACCTATCCCTTCATTCTAGCTACCTTCTGAAGCAGCTGTGGAAATCTTCCTTTTGCATCTTTAGTTCTACTGCTGTGGCTGCCTCAGTGTCTTAAACTCTTTCAAAACATTCACCTTTCATGGTCATCTTCACTTCGGTGAAAAGCCAGGCTGAGGACTGGATAAGGAGGAGGAGGACACACATAATGTTTTTATGAGCCTGACTTTCCATTGCATGGCACTCAGCAACAGCATTCATTGCATTTTTTAAAATCACAACTCATAAAGATACCCAGGAAAGAGGACTTCTTGACCTGCTTCGGAAAGTGGCAAGGATGATGGGACAAATGTATTCAAAGCAAGAGAGATTTTAACTGTACTCATTCCCTAAAAACTTTTCATGATTCAGTATTTTATTTTTAAAATAGAAGGGGAGGGGGTGTTTTTTGAGGGAGATAAATGGCAATGTGCCTCTGGTGGTAACTTTTAAAAATTTAAACATTCACTTTTTTTTTTTTTTTTTTGCGGCACTGGGGATTGAACTCATTACCTTGCACTTGCCAGGCAGGTGCGCAGGCCACTGAGTTAGATCCCCGGCCCTTGTCTTTTTGAGACACGGGTCTCACTATGCCGTTCAGGCTGGCCTTGAGCTCACTTTGTAGCCCAGGCTGGTCTCGAACTCACAGCGATCCTACTGTCTCAGCCTCCCGAGTGCTGGGATTACAGGCATGCGCCACCACACCCGGCTTCACCACATATTTTGGCAACTTGTATTAGTCTCTTAGACAAATACTCTTTGTACTACTTTCTGAGATTTCTCAAGTTTATTTTCTACTTAATCAATTTTTAAGTTTTCACTATATTTTTAATTTCATTTTTTAAAATATATTTTTAATTTCTAAAAGCTTTTTAAAAGCCTATTTTTTAGGCCAGGGATATAGCTCAGCAGTACAAGTGCCTGCCTGGCAAGCACAGGTCATGAGTTCAATACTCAGTTCAAAACAAATAAATAAATAAAAACCTATTTTTCTTTTATCACTGATAAAATATCCCTTCATCTCTAAGGATATTACTTTTTTTTTAGGTTGTTCCCTATTTTCCAGCACTGAGGTCTATCTCATTAGGTTCATACTGTCTGTTTTGATCTCAATTTTTTTTTTTAAGACAAGGTCTAGCTATGCAGTTCAGGCTGGTCTTAAATTCACTTTGCAGCCCAGGCTGGTCTCGAACTCACAATGATCCTCCTGCCTCAGCCTCCCAAGTGCTGGGATTACAGAGGTGCGCCACCATGACAGGCTTCTGCTTTGATCTCTATTATATTGGTATCTCCAAATGATTGTGGGACACGAAATACCAACTGAAAATGGTACAGATGGGCTGAGAGGAGTCAGAGCCTTTCAAATAATAGGTTTCATTTGTAGCAGGTTTCATGAAGCAGAGACCTGGTTATCTCATTGGGTGACTCCCAGATGTCACTATCTCTAAGTCTTTGGAGTAAATCAGTATTCCAGGAGATACTGATTTCCTATTTTGGGGAATATAAGAAGCAAGACTGTCAGTACTCTGGAAAATGATCCTAGTCAGGACTAGAAGCCTCGCCATTTAATTTCCCTCTGTTGTTTCCTCTATCTTCATTTGTATTAAGTTTTCTTTTTTTTTTTTTTGGTCTTGAGTATAACTGGATTCAATCCTAATTCTAGAGAATAATCCTCCAGTCTTTGCCAGTGAGTTCTCTTCCTCTACACTGTTCAGACAGGAACCTGCTCCTCTAAAGATTAACCAGTTTTGGTTTTGAGCACTCAGATTTGCCTTCAGGAATATTGGAGTCCTCCAAAATTTATAAGGTTCTAGTGCAATGATGGCAAATCTTTTAGAGCTTTCAACAATACAAACAGCCTGCTGAGGCACAGGTGCCATAGATTTCCAATGACCGTTCTATGGTATGTAAACGGACTTGATTTTTAACTCCACTCTCCTCATGAGAGGTCTATGATTCTGCTAAGACAGTTTGCTATTCCCTCTCACAAAATCACTTCAAGTTTCTATTCTTAGGACAAAAGAATGTGCTGTCTTCCCCCGCTCTGGTTCTCTTGTCTCTGTGGCTTAAAACGTTCCTTTTTGTTCCATTTTTGTCATTTTAGTAGAATACTGGGAGGGATCAGAGAACAGGTATTCGATTGGCTATGATTAACTGGAAGCTTGTCTTATTTAATTCATTTCATCTCAAACACACTTCAGGAAACACCCTAAAACACGCTTCACAAAAGTATCATTTTGTACAAGAAAAACCAGTTCAACACAGGTTTGGAGCATAACACCCAACACCTGGCAGGTAGTTTGATTCCAAACTTAATAAAGACATAATTAAATAGAACTAGCCTATCTATTTAAGCATGCACAACATCAAGAAATGCCTGAAAGAGAATTATTTTTTAAAAACTACATCAATTATCATTAACACAAACCAGATTTAATGTTCATTTCAAGAGAAAGTACAGGTTGACCATCCCCACTACAAAATTTCAAACTCTGAGCAATTACATGAAGCTCAAGAAGGTTCAGATTTTGGAGCATTATAGATTTTATATTCTCTGATTAGAGATACAAAACCAACAGTCTGCGCAAACATTCCAAACTCCCAAAAACTTAAAATTGGAATACTTCTCTGGTTCCATGCATTTCAGATAAGGGCCTCTTAACCTACACATAAAGACTTATCAAGAACTAGAATTATCTTGTGTGCCACTTGTCTAGCCAGTTATATTTGCATAGTACTTTCTTTTGCTTTCATTATTGGTTTTTTCTTTTTTTAAAGGGAAAAAAAGATAAACAATGAAACTAGGTTACAAAACAGGTTAGTAGGACAGTTACATTAGTTGACACATTGCATACTGTTGTTTTGATAGTAGTTGTTTAGTGTACAGGATATAGGCATATCTTGTCTAAACAATAATTAGCACAAAACATTCTGTTCAAGGAACAAATGGAAGCTACTGTATAATTAACTATCTTGTGTGCATGAATTCCTTTTTACTTCCCTCTTTTCCCCTTTCCCTATGACAGCTTGTCTTTTCTTTTGAACAATGTACTACCAATTTGCAGCATCCATTGTACATTTTGGATCCTATTTACTTGCTTGGTTTCTCCCACTAGTGAGACAGTATGATTTTTACACATATGGATCTGATTAATTTCACTTACAAGTATGGTCTCCAGTTGCATCCATTTACCTATGAAGTCTCTAGTTTATCCTTCTTTATGGCCAAGCAGTACTCCATTGTATATTTTAAAAACCACACCTTTTTTATCCATTCCTCTGTTGATGGACACCTGGGTTCTTTCCAAGATTTAGCTATTACAAATTGTGCTACTACAATAATATGGGTGCACATGTTATCACTGTGGTAAAATTTTTCTGGGAAAATATGCAGAAGGGGAATTGCTGGGTAAAATGAGGCCTCTAATCCTAGTTTTTTTCTTTTTTTTGTGGCACCGGGGATTGAACTCACGACCTTGCGCTTGCCAGGCAGGCGCTTAGACCGCTGAGCTAGATCCCCGGCCCTGGTGTTTTTGAGACAGGGTCTCACTATGCCGTTCAGGCTGGCCTTGAGCTCACTTTGTAGCCCAGGCTGGTCTCGAACTCACAACGATTCGCCTGTATCAGCCTCCCGAGTGCTGGGATTACAGGTGTGAGCCACCACACCTGGCAATCCTAGTTTTTTGAGGAATCTCCATACTGGCTTCCACAGTGGTTGTACCAGTCTACACCTCCACCAACAGTGGAGAAGGATTCCTTTTTCTCCACAGCCCTGCCAGAATTTGTCATTAGTTGATTCTTTGATGAAAGGCAGTTTTTCTGGGGTGAGATGGAATCTCAGTGTTATTTTAATTTGCATCTCTCAAATGACCAATGATGTTGGACATTTTTTCATATATTTATTTACTATTTGTATTTCTTCATCTGAGATGTGTGTATTCATCTCAGATGCTTATTTTTGGATCGGGTCTTCAAATTTGGGGTAGAGGGGGTCTGATTTTTTTCAAATCTTTAGGTTCTAGATATAAGTCCTTTGTCTGAGGGACTGTTGGTTAAATTTTTTCCCCCACTCTGTGGGTTGTCTTTTCCCACTCTGTAGTGACTTCTTTTGATGTGCAAAAACTTTTTAATAAGATGAGATCCCAGTTGTTGATTTTTTCTTTTTTTTTTTTTTTTTTGGTACCGGAGATCGAACTCACAGCCTCACGCTTGCCAGACAGGCACTTGTGCTGTTGAGCTAAATCCCTGGCCGTCCCAGTTGTTGATTCTTTGAAATAGTTCCTGTGCAGTTTGGGTTTGTTCATGAAGTCTCTGCCTACACTGTATCTTCAAGATTTCTACCTACTTTCTCTTCCAGTAGACTTAGTGTTTCTGTTTTAAAATGGATCAAATTGTTTGATCCATTTTGACTTTAGTTATAGTTCATGGTGATAGGCATGGGGTGTAGTCTTTGGCATGTGGAGAGCCAGTTTTGTCAGCACCATTTATTAAACAGACTATCTTTCTTGCAGTGAACATGTTTGACTTATTGTCGAAGATAAGGTGGCTAAGTGTGTTTGGGGATGTGCCCGTATCCTCTATTTTTTTCCCACTGTTCCTCCCCCCAGACCTGTTTTTTTGGGGGGCAAGGGCAATGCCATGTTGATTTTATCACAGTAGCTTTGTAGTATAATTTCAGGTCTGGGATTGTGTTGTCCCTGTGACTTGTCCTTGTTGCCCAGAATTGCTTTTGCTACTCTAGGTCTCTTCTGGTTCTGAATGAATTTTAGGAGTGTTTTCTCTAGATCTGAGAGGTATGTTAATGGTATTTTGATTAGGATTGCATTAAATCTGTACAGCAGTTTTAGTATGGCCATCTTCACTGTTGGTTCTTCCTATCCAAAAGCGAGGGATACCTTCACATTTTCTCATATCCTCTTCAATTTTTTTTCAGAGTACTGTAATTGTCACTCTACAGATCTTCTACTTTCTTTGCTAGACTAAATCCCAAGTAGTTCATTTTTGGGGGTGTTACTGTGAAGGATGTGCTTTCCTTAATTTCCCTCTGAGTTTGTTGCTTGTGTATAGGAATGCTATTGACTTACGAGTGTTGATTTTATATCCAGCTACACAACTGAATTTGGTTATTAAATCTAAAAGTCTTTTGGTGAACTTTTTGGGGTCTTCTATGTAGAGTATCATGTCATCTGCAAATAATGATAGTTTAACTTCTATATTCCCTTTTTCTCTTTTCTAATTGCTCTGGCTTGTTTCTAGAACTATATTGAATAGGGGTGGGGATAATTGGTATCCTTGTCTTGTTTCTGATTTCAGAGTGACAGCTTTCAGTTTCTGTCCATCTAGTATGATGCTGAATATTGGTTTGTCATAGATATTAAAACTGAGAGCTTTCACTCTAAAGTCAGAAACAAGACAAGGATCTAGTATGATATTAGTTGTTGGTTTGTCATAGATGGCTTTTTAAAAGATTCAGGTAAAGACCATCTATTTCAATTTTCTGTAGGGTTTCATGTTGACTTTGTCAAATGCTTTTTCTGCATCTATTGAGATGATCATGTGATTTTTGTCTCTGGTTCTGTTTCTATGGTATATTACACTTATTGTGTATGTTGAACCACCCATGCATCCCTGGGATGAAGCTTACTTCTTTCCTCATTTTGATGAGGTTGGCTAAAGTTTATTGATTTTATTATATTTACCGGGGATCAAACTCAACGACCTTGTACTTGCCAAGCAGGTGCTTATGCTGCTGAGCTAAATCCCTGGCCCAGTTTTATTTCTTTCAAAGAACCAACTTTTCAATTCACTGATTCTTTGTATTGTTTCTAAATCTCTACTGCATTAATTTCTGCTCTCATCTTGGTAATTTCCTCCCTTACAGGAGCTTTGGGTTTGATTTGTTCTTTTTCTAGAAGTTTGAGGTTTAACATTAGGTTATTTGAGCTCATTCTGTTTTCCTGATGTGTGAATTCATTGCTGTAAATTTTCCTTGTAGGACTGCTTTCATCGTATTCCATAAATTTTGCTATGTGGTATCAGCATTAATTGTATAGACTTTGTAAATTCATCTTTAACTTTCTCTGTGATCCTTGTTCAGAAGACTGTTTAATTTCCAAGTGTTAATGTAGTTTTTGTAGTTTTCTTTGTCACTGATTTCATTTCATTGTGCTATTGTCAAACAGCATGCATGGGATGATTTCAATTCCTTTACATTTACTTAAACACGTTCTGCCAGCTAATGTATGATCTATTTTCTTTTTTTTTTTTTTGTGGCACCAGGGATTGAACTCATGACCTTGTGCTTGCCAGGCAGGCGCTTAGGCCACTGACCTAGATCCCCGGCCCTGGTGTTTTTGAGACAGGGTCTCACTATGCCATTCAGGCTGGCCTTGAGCTCACTTTGTAGCCCAGGCTGGTCTCGAACTCACAACGATCCGCCTGTCTCAGCCTCCCGAGTGCTGGGATTACAGGTGTGAGCCACCACACCCGGCTGTATGATCTATTTTGAAGAACATCCCAAGTGCAGCTGAGAAGAATGTGTATTCTGATGTTTTGAGGTGGAATACTCTGTAGACATCTACCAAGTCCATTTATTCACAGACTTGGTTTAATTCTAATACTTGTTTGTTGATTTGTCTAGCTGATCTATCCATTTGTCAGAGTGGGGTATTAAGGTCCCCCACTACAATGGTATTAGTGTTTATTTGGCTTTGATATTTGTTTTATGTAATTGGGTGAACCAGGTTTGGTGGATATGTATGATTGTTATCTCTTATTCTTGGAGTTTTCCCTTAACGAGTATGCAAGGACCTTCTGTCTCTTTTGATCAGTTTTGGCTTAAAGTTTGATTGTCTGCAAATAGAATAGCTAACTCTGCTTTTTTCTGGGTTTCTGTGGCATGAAGAATTGTTTTCCATCCTTTGACTTTTAGTTTCCTTTTGGGTTAAATGTGTTTCTTGAATGCAGCATATTGTTGGATCTTGCTTCTTGCTCCATTCTCCCAGCCTGTTTCTTTTGATTAGTTGAGACCATTTACTTTGATGGCTATAACTGATGCATACTGGCTTTTCTTTCTCATGTTGTTTCCCTGTTGTTTGTTCCCTGCTAGTGGCTTCTTTCTATTGGTGTTCCTGTGTTTGTGGTCTTCGTTCTGTTGGAAATCACTGAAGCTGGAAATTGAATACACACGCAGTGCTGTGGCATGGCCAGGGAATGGCTGGCCCAAGAACAAAGAGATGCCTTAAAGGGCACGATAAGAACACAGCTGAGGACACCTGGCTGCAACCCCAATTAAGTAAATAAAGACTATAGATGCACCTGGAAATTTTCTCCTAAGATACTTCTCCTAAATTAACATAATCTGTTACTTGGAAAAGTCCTTGAACCACTCCCAAGATCCCACCTTTTTCTCAGTATCCCATTTCCTTTTTTTGAAGACCTAATAAATACGGGCCGCCCAGAAACATTCCTAGTCTCAGCCCCCAGAGTCTCGAACTCTGTTAGAGGGTTTTGATCCTCCTGGAACTCTAAAATCATACCACCTGTCTGATTTATGTAAGCCTTCGCTATACACTTGTTTGGGAGATTGGGGATCTTGACCAGGTCCCCGATAGCTGTCTCTTTCTAATATGTCTTTCAGAGCATTCTGTAGAGCTGGTTTGGTGGTCATAAATTTTTTCAGTTCTTTGTCATGGAAGTATCTTACTTCTTTTTCTTTTTTTTTTGTGGCACTGGGGATTGAACTCACGACCTTGTGCTTGCCAGGCAGGCGCTTGGGCTGCTGAGCTAGGTCCCCGGCCCTGGTGTTTTTGAGACAGGGTCTCACTATGCCGTTCAGGCTGGCCTTGAGCTCACTTTGTAGGCCAGGCTGGTCTTGAACTCACAATGACCCGCCTGTCTCAGCCTCCCGAGTGCTGGGATTACAGGCATGAGCCACCATGCCCAGCTTGGAAGTATCTTATTTCTCCATCAATTTTGAAAGACAGCTTTGTGGGGTACATCAGTCTGGGTTGAAGACAGTTTTGTTTTAGGGCTTGAAATATTTCACTCTAAGTTCTTCTTGATTTTAGGGTTTGTGTTGAGAAGTCTGCTGTGATTCTGATGGTCTTTCCTTTATAGGTGATATGTTTCTCTAGCTGCTTTTAATATTCTATTCTTGAGTTGAATTTCTGGAATTTTTATTATTATATGCCTTAGTGTAGATTTACTTTGGTTATGGCTATTTGGAGTTCTACATGTTTCATTTATTTGTATATTAAATTCTGTATGTATGTTTGGGACGTTTTCTGTCATTTCTGTGAAGAGATTCCTAATGGCTTTTGCACTGTCTCCAGCTTTCTCACTGATTGCAATCAATCTTATGTTGTTCTTTGCTTCATCCTGTAGCTATTAGATGGATTTTTGTGGTCTCTTGTGATTTTTAGGATCTTTCTTTGCATGGTTGCTAGTTGCAGTCCTATCTTCTAGATCTGATATGCTATTGTCACCTTCATTCAATCTGCTGCATACACTTTCAATGGAGTTTCTAATCTCCTGTCTGGATCTGTTTCACTGATTCCATTTCTTGTCTATGTTTGACATTCATGGTTTGCATTGTTTTCCTAAGCTCCTCTATTTGTTTATCTGTGTCTGCTTTAATGTCTTTTGATAGTCATTTCTTTTTGCACCTTAAAGATTATTTTTTCTATGGCCTCTTCCATTTGTTTTTTTTTTTTTCATTCTTCTGCTATCATTTCAGAGAGTTCCATTTGTTGACTTCTGATTTCCCCCATCTCTTTGTGCTCTGGACTTGTGGGCTGGGTGTTTGAGATTGCATTTTGCTCTTCCATCTTTTCATTTTCTATTTTATTTTGTTTTCTATGTTGCTATTTTTAGATTTCTAATGTCAGCCTTATCACTGATACTGAGGCTTTCCTAGGAGGTGTCTGTTCCTAAGGATGTATCCCCTTGTCGCTACTGCCATCACTCCTCTTGCCAGCACCACCATACTCCTCTCACTGGCAAGCTGTCCTGGTGCAATGGAGGAAGAACAGAGCACGCACTCACACTCTGCTCAACAACCATCCTGGGGTAATGGAGGGAGGGCACAGTGCAGGCTCACACTACCTGTTGGCACCATTGGCCAGGGGACCATGAAGGAAGGGCAGAGTGCAGTCTTATGCTCTACTTGCCCAGCACCACTGGCCAGGGCAGTTTTCTTTTTTTTTTTCTTCTTGAGATGGGGTCTCATTACATAGTTCCAATTGGTCTTAAACTCACTGCACAGCCCACGCTGGTCTCAAACTCCATGATCCCCCTGCCTCAGCCTCTTGAATGCTGGGACTATAGGGGTGCGCCACCACTCCCAGCCAATTATTCTTTTGTGATGCTGGGGTTAAACTCAGGGCCTCACTCATGCCAGGCAAGCACTCTACCTCTGGACTACAACCCCAGTTTCAGTGCTTTCTCTAATTACAGAAATTTCAAATACAAAAGAGGCTATCATGGTGAAAATCCATATACCCACATAATAACCTCTAGAATTATTAATTCATGGCCAATTTTATCTATTACCCCCCCCCAGTTTCCTTTTCAAGCAAATCCTGGACATTTTATAATTTTATGAATAAATATTTCAATGGGTAACTATTTTAAAAAGCACTTTTAGGGAAAAGTATCCTTCACACCACTATCACAATGTAAAAGCAAAAGACAACCCCCAAACAATAATTCCTTAATATTAAACAATCTGTTCAGTTTTCCACAATGTCTCACAAAGTTGCATTTTTTACATTTTATAATACATTAGAACAAGGATCCAAATAAGATCCATACATAGTGAATGGTTGAATGCTGCTTTAAATCTATAGGTTCTTCTCTATTTTTCAAACTACTTAGAATTTGTTGCCCAAAGTAGGTAATTCATTTTGTGTTCTGTTAAATGCACTCCTTATTGTCACTTAACATGCATCTCTGTTCCTGTATAGTCTATAAATTAGTAAAGTAGGTCCATTTTTGATTGGGGGTTAGGGAGGACACTACTTTATTATGTTATTTATTTATATCCTGTTGTCTCTCCTTTTGTGAAACAACCAGTCATTGCTAATCCAACATAATTAATTCAACATGTTTGATAGGTTTGATGCAACCCATCAAACTGTTTCTGGCTGCAAGGAAAAAGACTAACAACTACAATTATTGTTCTGTTTGTGTTTAGGAGCCCAATCAAAGCCAGATAGGTGGTGCATGTCTATAATCCCAGCACTCTGGGCTGTAGGGGAAGGACCTCAAGTTCCAGTCCAACCCGAGCAATTTAGCAACACAGATGGCACGAAGTGGGGTGGAGGGGTAGAGGGGTGAGTGTGCTCAATGCAGAGGCCCTGGGCTCAAAGGAAGAAGAGAGGGAAGGAGGGAATAAGGATGGGAGACAGCCAGCCAGCTAACCAGCATGGGCCTTTGTCTGCAGACTTCTAGAGTCTGGGATAATGAAAGAACAAGTTTCTACTGTTTGAAGCCACCATCTTTGTATCATTTGTTATGGCAGATCTAGGAATCTAATACAGGCTTAGACACAGTTTTTTCTGTTTTTAAATTGAACAAAATAGGTGGGCATGTAATCCTAGCACTCGGGAGGCTGAGGCAAAAGGACCATTGCAAATTCAAGACCAGCCTAGGCTACAAAGTAAGCTCAAGACCAGCCTAAACTGCATAGCAAGACCCTCTCTCAAAAAAACCAAAAATAAATTAATTAAAAAAAATAAATTGAATAAAATGAATATGTAAGAGAAATAAATTGGCTAAAATATTCCTAAAACTCCTTTACATATAGAATCCAACTTTTTCAAATTACCTTTCAACTTCTGAGTTTGTCAATGTACATCTTTTCACACAACATCATCCTCTGTGGGACCAAAAAAAGTGGTGACTTCTTTAAAAAACCATTAGAAACTAAATTATACTGGTTTTACAATTAAATACGTAGAATTTGCCAACTTTCAACACCCTGGGCAATGCTGGCACATGTATTTGATTAATTCTTCCCAACACTCCCACTCTTGAAAAAGGGTCAAAGGGATCAGAGAATCCACAATGACCGAGAGACTTTTCTCAAGCTTTATCGACAGCACTTTGTACGTTCACACATTAGCAGGAGGTGCAAAGGATGCTGCTATTTGGGCAACAGTGTTTATATGGGACAAATAAGACAATTTCATTTTGGAGATGTTAAAATGTGAGAAAATGGGATTCCGCAGTACTGCTCACACACAGGACAAGCTAAATAAGTCTTGAAGACAAAGATCAACATAACCTCAGAACACAGTTAGCTTATTACTTCTTCTGACAGCTTTTAGAGATTTTCTGGCAGGTTACTATGTCTCATCCTTTTGGAATAATCTTTGCCATAATAACTCTCCTAAATTTGCTTCACTGCATTGTAACTGAATGAAAAACAAAAACTTTGATGTTTGCTTGCTTTGAGTTAATCCTTATGGCATGATATACAGAAATGTTAGTTGTTTTGGTCAGAACTCTCTTACGATCTCAACCTTCCTTTCCAGTATTATTTTTGATCATCATGATCTTAAAGATTCTTGTCTGAATTCAAGAGTGACAAAATAAATGACAACCTGATGAAATCATCAATTTCATTCAGGAGCCAAGGACTAATAAACATACCAATATAAATTGATTATACCTTACCTATACATAATACACAAACATCCACATTTCTCAGGGGATCTCTATTTGAGGTAGACATCTCATGCAAAAAAATAATTTCCCTTCAGGTCTGCTTAAGTGTAACTCACAAATAAAAACTACATATATTTCACATATACTACTTTATGTTTTGATACAATATATATTGTGAAATAATCCCTACAATCAAGCTAATATATTCATCACCTCACAGCTGCCATTTTTCTTCTTTTTTTCCCCCTGTAATGAGAAAACTTAAGATCAACCATCTTAACAAATTTCAAGTGCACAACAGTGTATTGGTAACTAAATTCATACTGTTGTACATCATCAGGTCTTCAGAACATTCACTCTGCTTACCTGAACCATTGTGTCCTTCGACCAACATTTCCCTATTTCACCCCCAGGGCGCTGCAACCATCACTCTACTATCAAAAGACAATTTTTAATACACTTTCTTGAGTCTTCTCCTACCAGCCTACCCCAGCTCAGTAAATGGCAACTCTCACTTCACTTGCTCAGGTCAAGACTCTGGAATAACCCTTGACTTCCCTCTTCCATGTACTCTACAATTCATCAGCACATTTGGTTCATTTCACCCTTGAAATACAACATGAACAGTCACACATCACTTGGCTAGCCTAGCAAATAGATGCCCACCTCCTTGCTCATAAACAGCTTATAGGAATGTGCTCTCTGGAACAGAACATACAACCTAAACCCAAAGGAGGAGTCACAGAACGCTACAGAGGAGGTCTTTTTATTCAGGCCCAGCTACAAAGCCTTCCTGAATTGCAGAACTATGAACCAAACACAAACAAAAGACAGGAACATTTAATTGTCCTTTTAAATAATATGGTACAGGTGCTTTATTTCCAAACAAAGTTTCAAATCAGAAGTGTGGCTAAAGCCAAGCCACAACTGCCTCCAGGAATTGTGAATTTGGTTACCATCTCCACAAAGAACATCAGTGCTAATTAGTGGTGTTAAGAATACAATGTGGGAGGGCTGGGGATCTAGCTCAGCGGTCTAAGCTCCTGGCCGGCAAGCGCAAGGTCATGAGTTCAATCCCCGGTGCCGCAAAAAAAAAAAAAAAAAGAATACAATGTGGGGCTGGGCCTGGTGGCTCACATCTATAATCCCAGCACTCTGGGAGGCTGAGGAAGGAGGATCATCATGAGTTCAAGACCAGCCTGGGTTACAAAGTGAGCTCAAGGGCTGGAGATTTAGTTTAGTGGTATAGTACCTGCCTGGCAAGCATGAGGTCCTGAGTGATTCCACGTATAAAAAAAAAAAAAGAACGGAACAGAACAGAACAACATAGGTTGCTAAAAGACCAAATCATTGAGAAATGCTCTTTTCTCTCTCTCTCCTCTCCCGCCCCCCAACAAGAGAAAACAACATAAATGACTCCACAAAAGCAAAGCTTGTATGTAACACAATGTACAGTCCTGTGTATAACTATTTTCCAGACCAAAATATTACTTTGGCACAAGTATTAAATTAAAAAATAACAACAAAGAACACAAGTCAAAAAAAAAAATCACTTACTATATAGCAATGTCAAGTCATAAAATCTTGCACTTAATAGATCTTCTCTTATGATAGCCTTCTTTCTGCAAAAGAGAAAAACCATCATTCTGATTTATTTTTAACTCATTAACCATCAAAATGAAATCTACTGTGCATTAATTTTATTAACTATTCTTAAAGTCTGGTAAATGTTTTAAATAATACTCTCACAGACTCCTGTAAGATACCAGAATGCTAATCTACATTTTTATATACACTGAGTAGTATCGTCTCAGTATTTGACCAGTCTAGTTGGCTAACCATGAGTGGCCACTGAGCCACGTATAACAGATGTAAGGAGATAATACTCTTTTTTAAAGGAGCTATTAGAAAATGCTAGAAGAGAAAGCATGACTAGCTGCCAGTCTGCACTCATGATATTCTCTGCTCCAATGATTTAAAATGGAGATTTACTACAGGCAGAAGTACCACTGCTTTCCCTTACTTGGAATGCATGAAAGTGTCAACGAGGAGTATCATGATTTTACTGCTTTAAAAAGGAGAGGTAAACCTAAATGAACCATGTATGTGTGCTGGAGAGAACAAGCATATGCAGAAGAATGAATGACAGGAATGCTAAGAACCCGAAAACTCCACAAAGAAGATACTATGAATATCCAATAAATAGGGATTTTCCACTTTGGGAAACATCATTGAGAATATTACTTATGTGGGCAAATGCAAACTATTATTTTGTATATATTGTTTCCCTATGCCATCCTTCTATAATCTCTGAGAAAAAGCAGTAAAACGTGGACTCTCTTAGCTGTGGTAAGACTCAAATAAGATTCAAGCCTTGGGCCAGGTGTGGTGACACAGGCCTGTAATCCCAGCACTCAGGAGGCTGAGGAAGGAAGAGTGCTATGAGTCTGAGGCCAGCCTGGGCTACAGAGTGAGCTCAAGTCCAGACTAAACTGCACAGCCAGACTCTTGTCTCAAAAACTAATATATGGGGACCAGGGATATAGCTCAGAGACATAAGCGCCTGCCTGGCAAGTGCAAGGTCCTGAATTTGATTCCTGATACCAAATTTAAAAAAAACTAATTATATGGGCCTCACAGCTCATGCAGTGATGACTGCTGCTCTCTCATCAAGAGTCAGGATAATCGGGTAATTCTGTGGGTATAAAACAATGCCCATCCATGACACAGTCAGTCAGGGGTAGGAGTTAGGATGAAGCTACTAGGCTGTAGATGCAACTCCTTGGATGGGCTTTTGCCTGCCATGCGTGAAGCCCCGAGTTCAATCCCCAACACCACATTGAAAAAGGAAAGTGCTACTACTATCTACTATGCAAACAATGCAATAATCAAAGCTGATTTAGAAAGTTATAAAATTCTCTCTAATGCAATTAATTCTGGGGCTCATAGGTGGGCTCTTATAGTTCATTCATACCCTAAAATCACATATAAAGTGTTGTCTATAAATGTCAATTTTTCTAGAATAAAGAATCTGTAGCTTTCTTTTTCAAAGAAGTCCAAAACTACTCAAAAGTTATGATCTAAGGAGGTTAGTGGTAGGTCCAATAAATCTCAAAGACTACTACCAAATGTTTTAATTACTAAAAATACTACCTTAAGAAATTAAAATTCTTAGTCTAGCTTGGTAGCACACACCTGTAATCCCAGCACTTGGGAGGCTCAGGCAGGAGGATGGCCACAGTTTAAGGCCAACTTGGACTACATAGTGAGTTTAAGGCCAGTCTGAACTGCATAATGAAACCCTGTCCTAAACAAACAAACATTTAAAAAAAAATTCTAATAAAATGTATTAATGAATTCTAGATGTAATTATTAATGTGACAAGATATGGACTAAAAAAATTAAAACTTCTGGACAGCTATACATAAATTTCTGAAAAAAATAAATACCTACATTTCAGATTAAAATAAGCTTAAATTAGGGCTATGGATGTAACTCTCTGGTAGAGCTCTTGCCTAGCATAGATGAGGCCCTAGGTTCATTTCCCAGATGAGGGAAGGAAGGAAGGAAGGAAGGAAAGTAGAGAGGCAAGTAGAAAAGACAGAGAGCTTACATTATAAATATGTTGGGGCCAGGGATATAGCTCAGCGGCACAGCGCCTGCCTGACAAATGTTGGGGCCAGGGATATAGCTCAGCGGCACAGCGCCTGCCTGACAAGTGCAAGGTCGTGAGTTCGATCCCCGGTACCAAACAAACAAACAAACAAACAAACAAAAAACAAAGTTACTTTTTACTAAAATTTCCAATGTACCACTCATATTCAATTTAGTTCAGAAAATGTGAAGTATGTATTAAACTCAAGTACTAAGCACTGTATTCCTAGACATTTATGATAAAATAGAGCAATAATTAATAAAGACAAAGAAATTCAAATGTTTTAAAAATTTAAAACATCAGGGCCGGGGATCTAGCTCAGTGGCCTAAGTGCCTGCCTGGCAAGCGCGAGGTCATGAGTTCAACCCCCGGTGCCACAAAAAAAAAAAAAAAAAAAAAAATTAAAACATCAACACTTGCTATGGTAAGTGCCTGCTGAAACATAAGGTAGCAAGTGCAAAAGGCGTTTCAACCTTACCCGCCTCATGGAGGCAGGACACTGTTATTTCATGAGCTACTTTCTACTTTTTGTCCAGATCAGTGCTACTCAAAGTGTGATCTAAACACCAGTGCTTGCCCATTAACTCTAACTGGTTTGCACAAACTAAGAGTAAACAATCCGAAATTTTAACACAAATTTACACTTCTGTAAAATTCGTATTTTTATATAAGTTCTGATCTACAGTAGATAAGGGGGTAAAAACAAAAACAAAAAACCCTAATTTCACCAAATATAAAACTCAAATCATATTCTAAGATTTTAGCTGAGCTTTCATTAAAATGTCCAATGTGTGTTTTCAAAGAAGTAGATGCATTTAAAGCTCTGTATTTTTTGAGTACTGATTTATTTAGGTTTTACTTACGTGGACATCACTTCTAAAGTTAATCACTAACCTTATAAAGCCTTCAGGTCTTTCATGACAGGATAGCTGTTTCTTAAAAGAGCTTTCATTTTTATTGTCTTTTGCTTCTCTCAGTTGTCTTTTTACTTGAACCTATGAGAAAAGCAAAATCACCTACTTAGAATGATAATCCAACATTTCAAATGATAAACCTTTTAACTGTGCCTCACCAACTCAGTAAGTACACTAAACTCTGGAGAAACAAAATAGTAAGAAACATGGCACATACATAGATTAAGCAAGGGGTTGTGTGTGTAATTCAATGGAAGAGTATGTGTTTAGTATGCACCATGCCTAGTGTTCATTCCCATAAGAAAAGAAAGAAAAGAGAAAGTGTTCAAAGCAGAAATGAGCAGATTTGTATACATAAAGGACTGAGAAATTAACTCAGAACATGTCAGAAATGACTAAGTAAATGATTTATGACTTGGTGTTTACAAATGAGAACCTAAGCCAGGTTTGGTGGCGCACGCCTATAATCCCAGCACTCAGGAGGAGGATCGTTGTGAGTTCGAGACCAGCCTGGGCTATGAAGTGAGCCCAAGGCCTGCCTGAACGGCATAGCGAGACCCTGTCTCAAAAACACAAGGGCTGGGAATTTAGCTCAGTGGCCTAAGCACCTAGCTGGCAAACGCGAGGTTGTGAGTTCAATCCCTGGTGCTGCAAAAAAGAAAAGAAAAGAGAACCTACCAAAGTAAAAAACATTCTAGATAGAGGAAAAAGCAAAGTTTTAAGAACAGTAAGAAACCAATCTATGGGGAAGAAAAGCACAAAGACCAGGCTATAAAAGTCTTTAAAGAAGAAAATAATTCCACAGTCATCAGAGACTAAGTACAGTTTTTAAAGCAAGTGAATGAGATGATCAAATTTGCTTTTTTCTGGAAGATTAACTTTGGCAGTGATGAAGAGAATGAATCAGTTAGGTAGAAGCTATGAAAATCAGAAAGCCAGAAAGAAAAATTCTTTTTTTTTTTTTGATACCAGGAATCGAACTCACAATCTCCAGAAAGAAAATTCTTATATAATATCTATATCTAAACTGACCAACATGAGAGTCACTAGTGACAGGTGGCTGCTGAGTGTTAAGCTTCTGTAAATGGAGACGTGCTGTAAGTTTAACAAAGGCTTACTACACCTTAAAAATGCAAAATCTGTCAGCAGTAATTCTTTACAAGTTCTGTATGTTGCATTAAATAAGTTACTAAAATTTATTTCAATTATTTCCTTTTTTAGTGTGCCTACTAAAATATTTACATAACTGCTTCTAGTGTACTTCTACTGGACAGCACTAATCTAGACAACAACATGAGGGCCTACAAAGAGGCAACAGCAGAGGAACAAAGGAACTCACTTAAGAACATATTAAGAAAAAAGATGAGGAAGAGAAGAGATAAGTGAATACATTAACAATTATGGTAGGGCTCAGAAAGAAGGCAGGGACTGAAATGAGCTTTGGATTTGCTAATGCTTAAAATTCTTTAAAAGGTTTATTAGACGGAGATCTGCAACAAAGTGGTTCAAAATATAGGTTTGATTCCCAGGAAAGAGATACAAACTAGTAACAGACTTTTAGAAGTGATTCAAATATTGGTAGTATTTAAAGCTATTGAAGTAGTTGAGAAGACTGAGGGAGAAAGTAAACCCAAGCAACTGGAATAAAGATCCTGTGAAGATCTCCAAAGATTAAAAAAAGCAAAAAGGGAGGAACCTGGCAAAGAACACTGTGGAAGTCATACAGGTAAAAAGGAAATACATCCGCACAAAAGGAAAAATACATACAGACAACAAACAATGCGATTTGAAGTCAGAAGATTATTCAGAACTTATTTAGGGTCATTTCAGTAAAGCAAGATGATGGAAGTGAATGCTCAATGAGAACTAAAAAGTGAATTGAAAGCCGGGCGTGGTGGCTCACGCCTGTAATCCCAGCACTCGGGAGGCTGAGACAGGCAGATCACTGTGAGTTCCAGACCAGCCTGGGCTACAAAGTGAGCTCAAGGCCAGCCTGAACGGCATAGTGAAACCCTGTCTCAAAAACACCAGGGCCGGGGATCTAGCTCAGCGGTCTAAGCGCCTGCCCGCCAAGCGCAAGATCGTGAGTTCAATCCCTGGTGCCGCAAAAAAAAAGTGAATTGAAAAGCCCCATTCATGAAGCGTAGCTGTGAAAAGAAAAAGGTAAGTGAAGGTTTAAAAGCAACTAAGGTCACAGAACCTTAACTGCTTTTAAAAGAATGGGGCTGGGGATTTAGCTCAGTGACATAAATGCCCATCTGCCTGCCTACCAAGCGCAAGGTCATGAGTTCAATCTCCGGTACCAAAAAAAAAAAAAAAAGATATTAAAAGAATGTAGATCTCGTATTGCAAAATTTAAAAATAAATACCTTTCAACTTACAAATAGTTAGATTATTACTGTACCAAATCTTTGAGTACTATCCAAATCCTATTAAGTAAATGTAAATTTTTATTCCAAGCAACAGGAGAAGTACTTCTGGAAGCTTAGTTCACGCCAGTGAACCTAGCAATGTAATTTTATAAAGATACTCTGAGAGAATAGTCAATATATCTTCCACAGAAGCCACTTTATCATACCTAATGTTGTATCTTTTGCTCCAATACACACTAATTTCCCTCAACGGCAAAAAAAGTAACAAGCCAAGTCTTTTTTCTCATAATCATTTTATCTGAAATGCAGTCTTGTTTACACCTTACCAGGCTCATCTGATAAAAATATAGCAACACAAATTATAAATATCTACAAGGGAACAATTAATACTTAGGCACTCTTTCCTCTAATAACCAAACTGTCACAGACTAACGGTACTATAGTACCCATTCATTTCTCCCATTAATGCCATCCCAAAAGTTAGCTCATTTTTAGTTATCATTTATTCTCATACATTTAAGTTTTATTTCTCATGTATCTTTTTTTTTTTTGGTACCAGGGATCAAACTCATGACCTTGTGCTTGCCAGGCAGGCGATTGTGCCACTGGGCTAAATCCCCAGCCCTTTCATACATCCTACTTTACTATCCTTTTCCATTTTCCTCTTTTCCTCATAACTCAGGAATATGCTATTTATTTTTTTACAAGTGAAAAATCGACATCAATAAAAAATCATAATCATGGTTCATAATAAGTATTATCAATGAGATAACCAGCATTTAAGACCAAGACATCATTTTATATTTAATTTTTATTGGCTAATCTCAAAACTATGTTTTTTATGAAAATAGTTTTCAGGTTTTTTTTTTAATTTTTAATTTTTTTGAAACAAGGTTTCACTAAGTAGTTCAGGCTGATCTTGAACTCACTATGTAGCACAGGCTAGTCTTGAACTCAGGGCAATTTTGTCTCACCTTCCCAAGTGCTGGGATTACAGACATGCACCACTACACCCAGCAGTTTTCAGATATTTCAGACATGAGTGATTGTGGGAGTCAGTCTTTGAATCTAACACTCTAAACATTTTCTCAATGTAAATGTATTTAAAGTGTAATTCTACTAATAAATGTTTCTGAAATACAAGAAGGACTCATACTAAAAATTTAAGTATTCTGTTAAGTATAGACATTTGAGCATTAGAAATCTAATATATTTTTAAAATGTGGTGTATCATAAGGTGACCACCACACATGGCCTCTTTAAGGCACAAAGAGGATTTCAACATGCTTGCTGAAGGGTCTGAGCTTTTCATGCTGAAGAAGAATGACGCTAAGCCTAAAGACGAACAATTTTCAAATACACCCAAACTGGAAATCTATCAAAGCAAAACAGCCTCAGTTAACTATATATTTCATGCTGCAAAATAAGACATAAGACTTACCTTAATACAACCTTCCAAAGCACTGAATTTAAACACTGCCTGAAAAGGTTTTCGGTCAATAGGACATGAAGCCAGTGTCTGAAAAATGATTAACAAATTATATCTTCACAAATGTTTCCTTAGGATGTATCACATTAAACAATAACAAATATAGTTACACAAATATAAGTTTTCCAATGAAATGAAAATATTTTCTTCTTTCAAACATAAAGGAGATGAAATATTCTTGGCCTGCTTCATGCCACAGAATACTTTAAATTTATTTCACTCAAATATTTACTCAGTACCTACTGTATGCCAGATAATTTGAATACAGTGATGAAAGAGAGGTAGTATCTTTGTTTTTAAAATTCCATTAAGTCCTCCTGCCCTACTGAGAACTACTGGTATAAAGAAAGCAGGGCTGAAATCCACTAATCTGTGGTGTAAAGCAGACTATAAAAATACTCGGGAAGCTCTACATCTACTTAAAAGGGAATGGTTCAAATTTTACTTTTTAAGTCTATGACTTAACATTTTCTCCCAAAATTAACTCCTCTGAACAGGCACTTATGTCCTCAATAAAAATACTGAGAAGATATGGAAAAATGAAGTATTCCTCTACCTCCACTTAGTCACCCACACAGCCTCTATAGAACATTTGTTAATAGATTCCTTATTCATATCTCCAAGAGCACACCTCACATATCCGCTCTCATATATCCTTTTCCAGATATGAGATGCATATATAGCTATCTTTTAAATATTACAATTCACACAATGGTTTGAATTTTACTTTTTAAATTATATGTTAGACTGGACCACATTAGTAATTCTTAACAGCATGGTATGCCACTATAGATTTAGTTTACATATATATGTATTTTTAAAATTTTTGGTACTGGGAATCGAACTCAAGACCTTGTGCTTGCCAGGCAGGCACAGTGCCACTGAGCTATATCCCCAGCCCTATATTTTCTTTTATATGAGTAAGGTTGAGCATGTTTTTATTTTTCTATTAAGCAGATTTTTTAAGAAAATGGGAAATGTGACTTGACTTTAATTAATTAGTTCAGACTGCCACAGCTCAGCTACTTCCAAATACTAGGAATCCGATATGCTATTACTTTCCCTGCAGAAATCCTAAGAAGCTTTGCTACAAATAACAAAGCAGTCATGACTTTTAGTAACATTACAAACAGCAATGCTACTTCAAAGAACTCAGTATTCTAACTATATGTGATTACTGTTTATTGACTAGCATATGGTACACTAGACTTCTTAGGTGAGAGGTTATGTTACCACATTTATAATGGAAAAGAATATTTAAAGGTAAAATCTTTCAAGTGCTTTCCATTTTTACTAAAGTTTAAAGTACTTCTATTTTAAAGGTAAATGTGTGTGAACATTCATAAAATGACTAAGGAATAAATATTTATTCTCTTCAGAGTTTGCTTAAAAACTAAGATGTGTAGAGGCTCCTTACTGACTACTTTAACATCTTGTCTTCTGTTTAAACTTGAGCCTCTCTGTGCCTCAATTACCTAATTTGTGAAAATGGGAACTGAACTTATCTGTAAGGTTTTTACAAAAATTAACTAATTCCTAGAATGTGTGGTATACACTATTATACAAAGTCTTACAAACATCAATCACCTTAATTACACTAACAAAAACCTTGGTTAATAAAAAGACAGTATGACTTTTTTATTGTGTTTGTGTGTGTGTGTGTGTGAGAGAGAGAGAGAGAGAGAGAGAGAGAGAGAGAGAGAGAGAGAGACCTGAATTCTTAATGACTTTTTATTAGAATCTGCAAACTTTACTACATGGAAGTTACTTTATTATTCTATTTCAACTCAAAACACAAAGACCCAAAGAAAGCCTCTATGTTCAAGAAATTTGCTGTTATTAATTCAATCAATGACCAAACTTATAATTTTCATTTTTATTAAATTTCCTCCAGTGCAATAGCTAAATGGCATTCTTTCCTTTATAATTCATAGTGTGACATAGTTTTAATTTTGATCATTTCAAATATTTGGGTCCTGGGTAGAATTTTCATTCTCTTTCTTCTTAGGTCTAACTGCTTTAGATCTGGCTAAAGTTTCATTTGAAGAGATGGATTCACTACTATAACAAAAACAAAAAACAGAAAGTAGTAGTAGGCAGAATACTACTATGTATTATCATAATCTGTACATACTTCAATTTCCTAAAGATAATTTAGTTTACACTAGAAAATAATTCATTTTGCCTCATCTTTGGCCAGTAGAAAAAAATTCTTAAAATTGAGTTATCTTCCCCCAAGTAAGGAAAACATAGGTCAGAAAATATGCCACCAATCAGACAAAAAAAACCCTCTTCTATGGTTATGAAACAATGCTGTCCATTTCTAATCTTATAAAAACTGTAGCAAAGCATTTCAGTGAGGAAATAGGAAATGCAGTGATCCTCACAGTTGTCTTCAGAGATTAAATAACAAAATCATTCAACAGAAATCAAAATACATTTGTAAAAATTCAGTAGATCTTTAATTTTTTCTTATGTACACTATAGGACAATTTTAAGGCAACTTTAACACAAACCAAAGTACATAAATAGTTACCAAAGAATCAAATTATAGAACATGTGATAACCACATGGCATAAAACTTTTTAAAAAGATTTTTAAAAAATGGTTTAGACTGGACTACTCTTAACACATTCCCAAGGGAACTTCAACCTTGCATGAAGCATAATCTATCCAGAAAACTCCAAAGACACTTTAAGTTCAGTTTTCAGGGTAAAGTTTATTTGCTAAAATAACTGGTTATATTCTAAACCATGATCCTTTAAAAGTTCATATTTAAAACTAATACAGAAAAAATTTAATATACTTATTGTTTTTAAAGTAATTTTAGTTTTAAAGAAATTACAAATTGTTTCCTGATACACAAAAATTCAATTATTCATCATTTTTATTCCTTATACACAACAAAATACCCTCAATTATTATCCACTTACATTAATATGACTTCCAATAAATTTCTAAAATTTCTAGTTTCATAATCAAAGTATCTAAAAAAAACAGCAACTTTATGACACTGCTACAATATTATTAGAATTTGTTCACTGCTTTACTGCAGTGTAATGTGTACTAAAAACCAGAGCATATATTTTACTGTGAATGCTCTGAACCAGTTATATCAATTAAGGAAGCAATTTTAATAGAAAAAAAAATCTTTCCTAATGATTTCAGTAGAACATACCCTAGAATTCTGAAGCGTTGTAAATTCCCAGCTCAGACAAACTCATATTTAAATGTTTGAACAGGAAACCTTCCTTATTTGGGAATTCAGGATTCTTGATTCCTAATATTTCTTCCTTCCTGCTGCTGCTCTATCCTCAATCACATAGGCTGCCTACAGATAGCCCCTCCTAGAGAAAGAGAAGCAAGTGTTAAAGAATAAGTGCTTAAAGACTGAAACTTAGTACCTATGTCTACTGGTAGGTTTTCCTGTTCATGGGAATCTCTAGAATAACCTATCTCTCCTACTAACAAGTACTGCATATTTACAAAACTACAATTCAACTCAAATAAAGATGATTTAGAAGGCATACCATTAGACACTGATGCGTATTTTAAAGCTGTTTCCCAGGACCTATCTTTTTTATCATGGTTCCAAGACATTTAGCCTGGACCTCCAAAGTAAGTGCTTACCTATATTCAGCCTACATGGTCCCTATCACATTTAAACATTCTTTTAAGATAGCCCTTGTCAATCCACATTAGTGAAACTATGGTTCTTTTTATATCAACTTTCAGAAGCATACTTCTACAGGAAAAATGGCTGTCAGTGATCAAATTAACACTAAGAATATGTTCTCTCTAATGACTCAGATGGAATGCTTTCATGTTATACAAGATACATTTTAACAGTTGGGTAGCATACACCTAATCTTAATTTCTTCTGATATTTAATAGTTAAGACTTTTTCTTTAAAAAGAAATCCAAAAAACTCAATAAACTACCTGTGTAAATCATTTTACATATTCTGATTAAAAATTAGGCTACACAGAAAATTTACCCAACTGGTGAGCAGAGTATTAAATGAGAACCTTCACATACTTTTAGTTAGACTGTCCACAATGCAAAAATGCTCTACTCCATCAAAGGATTTCCAAAGGATTAATTCACAGGGTAAAAATAGCAGTGAACCTACAAAATTAGTCACAAATAAAAGTCTAAAAGAGTCAGAACTAGTAATCTCCCGAAACCACTTTAATGATGAAGACAGCCCTGATTACCTACTGAAATAGTCTAATATAATTAAATAAAATAATACATCTGACAATATTTTATAAAGGACTAATGTTAATGGTACTCCAAAAATATGTTTGAATTATTGTTCACCGAACTACATAGCAGAGTTTACATTAGTTCAGGAAATTAGTTTGAAAACTAAAATCTGAGGAAAAACTAGGTGGAAAAAAACCCAGACAGTACCTGTTGAGCCATTATTCTAGTGAAAAGTAATCTGATCACCAGAATAATACGTCAAACTCCACTTAACGAATAAAGGAACACTTAATATATTAGATCAAAAATATACTCCTCACATGTCTGTATTCAACACTCTTGTCTGACTTGAAGAACTGCGTATCATCTTGGTATGACTTCAAAAACATGAATCCGTCAACTGTCCAATTTTTGTTTCATTAACCTTACTTTTTTCCACTGAAGTGGTCAGCATTTTATATGAAAGGGAATACTAAAACGAATATGCTGAGGGAAGACAATTTACCTGGGACAGCTAATCATACGTTTAGAAAAATACTTCAAAGGAAAATATTTTATATTACTTCAAAGATAAAAGAACCTCAGTACATATCAAGAACATCCTAGTAACATATCCTGCATGTCTTTTTAGTATGTAAGTGGGGCTAAAGGTATAATTCAGTAGTATAGCACATGTACAGTCAGGCTCTGGGTTTAATCTCTGGAACCTCAGAAAAGAAAATACAGTAAGAACTCTTAAATGCTCTAAACATGTAATGTTCCCAAACCTTAACCTGTTAAAGACCAAAATTTTAACCGCCTCTTAGTAACTGTGCCAAATCATAAATCCTACCTTCTTACCTACTTAGTGTGTACACAGGGGGAGGTATCTCATCTGCAGAGGAAAAATTATGATCAGTTGTCACTGTTAGTATACATGTGGTAGACTTTTGCAGCCTTCACTTTTCCAAATACCTACTTTAAAAGTGTAAACTCAGATAATCGAGATTAAATTTATGGGTGTTTTGTTTTGTTTTCTTTTGTTTTGTTGAGACAAAGTGTCACTATGTAATTCAGGCTGGCCTTGAACTCATCATATTGCCCAAGCTGGTATGAACTTGCAGTGATCATCCGAGATTACAGGCATGTACCACCATGCCTGACAAGGTTAAATTTACGTAAGTTAAAAACTCTATGTTGTGTTTTTACTCATACTATGATAAAATAAATTCTTAACTTAATGACTAATAAAAATTTAGTATACTGGCTCTATAAATATTTCATCAGAGCCAGCTGTGGAGGCACACACCTGTAAACCCCAGCACTCTGGGAGGCTGAGGCAAAAAGATCACAAATTCAAACCCAGCCTGCGCAATTTAGTAGCTCAGCAAGACCCCATCTCAAAAAATTTAAAAAGAGATAGATATGTAGCTCAATATGAAGGCCCTGGTTTAATCCCAGTAGTGAAAGGAAAAAAAATGTGTTAGTTCAATGGCCTTTTTTAAATTTCACATTCTCAGTTTTAGGAGTGATGGTTTAAATTAACCAAACTTAGCTGGGAGTGGTGGCTTACGCCTGTAATCCCAGCACTCTGGAGGCTGAGACAGGCGGATGGATCATTGTGAGTTCAAGACCAGCCTGGGCTACAAAGTGAGCTCAAGGCCAGCCTGAACGGCATAGTGAGGCCCTGTCTCAAAAACACCAGGGCCAGAGATCTAGCTCAGTGGCCTAAGCGCCTGCCTGGCAAGCGCGAGATCATGAGTTCAATCCCCAGTGCCGCTAAAAAAAAAAAAAAATTAATTAATTAATCAAACTTTCAATCTGCCTTTACCGTCAATTATATCATTTTTATTCAATATTCTATTACTGTATTACCATCATTATAGCACTACAAGCTAACAGGCTTACCATCTATGAAGTCCTTGAAACCTAATGCAGTCACAGTGAATATGCTTAACTTCAATTTGTCCTATTGTCCTTAAGGGCAAGCAATTATGCTCTGGGCTGTGAAGGCCAAGGCAGGTTCCATTATGTTGAATCCTTTTGCCTTAGGTACAGTGGAACCCATGGCACACTTAAGAGACTACAAAAGTTCAGTTACTGAACCATTTTCAATTTCTTACATATCTTTTGTCTAAGTAACCACAGAACCAAGACTCTGGAGTATGAAGATATTGAAACTAACTTCGATTTTGGAGACAGATTTTTTTTTTTTTTGCGGCACCAGAGATTGAACTCACGACCTTGCGCTTGCCGGGCAGGCGCTTAGACCGCTGAGCTAGATCACCAGCCCTGTTTTTTTCAGACAAGGTCTCACTATGCTGTTCAGGCTGGCCTTGAGCTCACTTTGTAGCCCAGGCTGGTCTTGAACTCACAATGAT
>RJWT010001125.1:0-51643 GCA_004365215.1 Cuniculus paca
GCAGCTTATAATTAAGTATTTCTGTGTTATTCATTTATGTGTCTTCTCCATTACATCCTAAATTCTGTAAGGAAGGCATTATATTTTGCTTACAATTTTATTGCATGCTTAGCAGTGCTTGGCACATACTAGATCCTCAATAAATATTTGTTGAATGAATAAAGGGTAAATAAGTGAATGATAATGATACCGAACTCAATTTTATGTCTTTACTTCCAGCGTATTTTCTTTCTTTGCACAACTTATGCTTCAATAGTATGCCCTCCTATTACTCAATCTTTTTGTGTACTGTCAGCCTTCTGGCCTGAACTATTGAATTATTTTTTCATTGTGAGCTAAGGCAAGATGATCTCTGAAATCAGCATTTTACAAAACTTATAATATGACTAAAACAGAATGCAATTAATATGTTTTCTAATAGTGCTCCCAAATTGATTTTAATTTAATCCTTCCCTGCGGCAACACAACAGACTAAAAAGTTTCCTTTATATTGCCACAAATCAATCAATAAGTGTTTGCTTTGTGCCTACTGTGGTTTAAACACTGTAGTAAGGTGTGCTATTTATAATAGACTCTGTACCTGTTTTAATTGCTTTCTGTGATAGTAAATAGTGACATGAAGACTTAGTGATAAATAAAAACATCTTGATGTCAATTAAATAAATTAGTGTCCTCAAAACAGGGCCAATTAAAGAATTCTGAAGTCAGAATTCTAGAGTTTGTTGTCGAAGGGAAATTAGACTTAGAAGTTCCAGGTGGAATGCATGCTAGAAATTACAAATGCAGTGGGAATACTGGAGATGTCCACATCAGAGCAGAGTCATCACCATCTCCATGGAAACCATCCCTCACCCCCTTTCTCTGAGAAAACAACAGCTGCTTAACAGCACACAACCAAGAAAAATGCAAATCAATCGGAAGTAGAAAACTCAGGATTCATTTAAACTTGTTAAAGGGATGAAATTTAGAGCAAAAGAATGAGATGAACTCAGTGGTAGTTTACCAAATAAGGCTGTATTAGCCTCCAGTGTATGTGGCGATGCCAGCAGGGTAGAGATGCAAAGTGAGCGGGAACTTCCATCAAACATCATCTCCTCACATTGTTGGGATAACACGTCACAGGAATTTTGCAAAGTGGAATTAAGAAAGTAATATGAAGCCCAGGCTAAAGGATCACTAATTCCATGCCAGTTCTGGCAACTTAGCAAGACCCTGCCTCAAAATAATAAATAAAAAGAGTTGGGGAGGTAGCCCCATGGTAGAGTATCCCTGGTTTCAATCCCCAGTACTACCAAGAACCGAAAGCAAAATAAAAAAATCGTTCTACAGGTAAAATCTATAACTTAATTATTTTATATTTTTTAATATGGAAGCGTTCATGTATTTCTCAGAAATACGTGTTATGCTACAATGGTTTTAGTTAAATGTTATAGGGATCCTGATTTGTACACTTTACATACATTTTGCTGCCAAATCAGGAAATTTTAGCTTTGACCAGACAGAAGAAGAGCTGGATAGTTAGTAGTTTGTTTGCATGAAGAACTCAGAATTGTAATGAGAAGAAAAACACAAGCTCACACAGGAACTAGACTCTGAGAGTAGCCTGCCCTGCCAAATTCTGTCTCCTACTCATTTGGCGCTGGGAATCTCTTAGCCAGCTATCACTTAAATGGACAGACTCTGTCATGGAGATGGAAAAGCAGAAAGGGCCTGGCGATGAATGTGGAGAAAGCGTGAGGAAAGAAGGGTAGTGGAGGGGAAGGCCAGACATGAAAAGAATCAGAGAGTTTTTGAAACTCACTTAGTTCTTATTTCCATTCTTACTCTAAATTTTAGCTTTGCTCATGTCTTCAATTGTAGTGAATATTCCCCTTGTAATTGGTAGTTCTTAATAAGATTTCTAACACTGGTAGTGCAGGGTCAGACTGTTGACTTATTTTTACTTTATGAATGTATATTTTTTGCATTGCTAAATTTTCCAATTTTATTGAGGTATAATTAATACACAGGAAACTGCAATAAATGTATTCAACTTGATATATTTGAACATACTTGTATATATTTGTGTTCTGGCCAGCACAATCAAGATAACAAACTTATGTGTCACCTCCAAGAGTTTCCTTGTGCCCCTTTAGGTTTTTGTCTCATTTATTTGTTAGTAACACATCATGAAATCTCCCTCTTAACAAATTCTTAAGTGCACATCACCTTGTTGTTAACTGTGGGTATTAAATTCTTTAGCAGATCTCAGCCTATATTCATCTCATATAAGTAAGTTTATAAGAGGTCAGATTACTATAGAATTGGACCCCATTATTTAATGAATAGAGATAAAGGTCATCTTTAAATTTCCCTTCATAAAACTATCCATATATATAATGTGATGGTTGGGCGAAGATCATTTTGAGGAAAAAAAGATTCAGAATTTGAGACTTGTGTGAGAAAGAGTGTACTAACATAGATGAGGAAGAATCAACTGGATTCATTAGAATTCACAGACATGCATGTACTAAAAAACACCAGTTCACTTCCTGTAATTTCCTCACTCTTCTGCAGAGAATAACTCCAGTAATCTTGGGACCCTGCCAATGTTTTGCAGAAATCCTAGTGGCTAGGTGGATAGGCCATTGTAATCTTCAGCCATTAGTTCATGGCAGTTAAGGTTAAAAATGAAATGTTTATTGTCTTTGCTTGAATAGTACCGCCAGTATTCCAGTTAGTCACCCAGCTCTTTCTCCAATTTTTTTTTTCAGCTAAAGCATTTGAAAAGTCTGAAAGCCTCAGCATAAGAACTCCTAAGTACCTCCAGTCATTATATGACCTCATGCCTTAGTCTCAAAGTGATGCCAACCTATGGTTATGGGACCCTTGCCTTTATCCCTTCCTCACAGCCTCAAAAAGTCATTTTCTAGGTTGATGTTTCTTGTTTGAATGCATTTGCTCTTTTAGAAGCAAATAAAAGGAAGGCTTTCAAGCTCCTACTCTTTTCTGACTTGGCACATTCTTCTTTCTGGACTTCCAAGCACAGAGCTTGCTAGGCTTTGAAGGTGTGGAAGGAACAGGGTGAAGTCAGGGGCAACAAATGATAATATATAGAATATTTTCAGCCTACCTTTTCATAAGCCTCCCTTGATTTTTCTTTATAAGAAAACTCAAATTCTTGTGAGATATAAGTGAAACATTATAATGTCATAAACTAAATTTTCTACACAAAATAAGGCCAGGCCTCTTTCTGGCCTCACGCAGAATAATAGGGAAAATTTCACGATGATGAGTGATTTTTTTAGACAGCTGTATTTGAGAATCGGTGTTTGAATCTCCTAAACAGTGGCAGTGATACCAAATATCTCTAAAAGAAGGTTCTGTGTATTGCACTCCACTGGCCAACTGACTTGTGAAAGAATAGTAACGGTATCCTAACAAAAATGTCTACCCCTCGAGATATCATAAATCACACACCAGGGCACAATAAAGATATTAATGGACACATCTGAAAGAAAAATGCTGATTCCTTGATAAAATATTAATACTGTTACACAAATTAAGTCACTAGACAGGAATGCAAAACAGTCGAAGTTCCTATAATATTTAACTTGATAGCTTCAAGCTTTGAAAGAAAGGGAGCAATGGTGCTGAGTGATAGCCACCAGTTTGGTTGCCCTGATTCCTGTTTCTCCAGTCAGCACTGCAGTTTCTCAGCAGATGGACTTGATGATGCATTTGAGTACAAAGAAAAAGAGGAACAAGAGCAGAAATGCAGAGCACCAGGCCCTTAATTTCAAAGTAAGGAGTGGGAAGGGGACCCTGGAAGCGTCTTAGTACAAATCTTCATCCTTCTTGGCTTTCAAGAAACTCCCATCACATGTAAACCTCCTGGGCCGTTTCTGATTATTTTGTATCACTTTGTCAATTTCTGTGCATATAGTAAGTGACTTAAGATAAAAAGTGGTCTGGAATTTATATATTAGTAAATATATTACAAAGATGTTAATATAATCATTAATAACATTCCTGCTATATAAAGACAAATTTTTACTTTTCCCATTTAACAACTGATGCATACGGTTTCATTTAGTTTAAATTAATTGTGTAATAAAAAACATGAGTTGTCAACAAATAAATTCAAAAATGACATATATTGTTTGTTGTTTGGAGAACTAAGAGGTATTAACATGTAGATTAAAATTTAACTATGTCTCATCAAAGCATAACACAAAAAAGCTTTTTGGTAACTTATAATTTTGAATCCTTGAGAACTATATTTTAAAGAAAAAAACCAGTTTATTTTTTAATGTTTTCTTGGGGTTTTTTTCTACTTGATGAGGTATAAATAGTCTACGTTGCTTTCCCTAGCAGTTCGCAAATAGCGGACTAAGGATGTGGTCACTGTTTATTCCAATACATCAAAAACCAAACTGAGTTCAATTGTCAGTATATCTTCAAGTACCAGGTGGTCCATAAATGAATATCTGAGTGCATGCAAAGATATGCATGTTCCAGGAAGGAAAGACACACACTTATCTCTCCCATGCTATACTACAATTCTAGGTAAATATCATTCAGTATCTCAAGAAGATTTTTTCCATGGAACTTATAGGATGAACTGATTTCTAGAATAAAAAGTATGTGACAATTGGTAGGAAAATTTTTGAAAGGTAAAGTAGTGATACGGACATCATATGGCAATGAGATATATCTACAAAAATGAAAACATCTTACTATTCATGTGTCAGTAAAGAAACAGATCAAGGAAGAATTACATGTGACCTAGAAACAAGCTCATGTTACCTCTATGAGTATGCTGTGTGTCAAACTTGATATATTTCAAGTTAATTGAGCAAAGTATAAGCAATGAAATAAATAATGTCAAAATAATTAACTAACCAATTCTGGAAAAAAAAGATATCATTATATCCTTCTTTTCATAGGTTAGATCTAAAATGTCCCCCAAAATCTCATGTTCAAAAGTTGGGTTTTCAGAAGATGATTAGAACACGGGGATGTGCACTCATTAGTGCATTCTCCTTTCCCTTCTTCTTCCTAGCTGCCATGGCTATGGACCCTTTCACCACAAACCTTCTGCCTTAAAGCCAGCCAACCATGGACTGAAAATATGAGCCCAGATAAACCTCCCCTTCAGATTGGGGATGTTAGCTACTTTGTCCCAGCAATGGGAAAGTAACTAATAAATTACTTACAATTGGTCATAAAAATAAATATCATGAGGAATAAAAATCTAAATACTATCTTAAAAGGAAAGGAACTAGGCAGAAGACAGGAAAAGATGTCTTTGACTTTGGGATAGAAAAATATTCTTAATATGTACTTGAAAGGCTCTAAAATGGGAGGGAAGGAAAAGATAATAAAGTTTTTGTATAATTAAAGTTGGCAATAAAATAGTCAAAATTAATCAGGCAAAAATATTAGCAACACATTTAACAAAGCAAATATAAATATACATCTGAGAAAAATTTTGTTCAGAATAAATCTTAAACCAATAAGAACAGAGGAAAATATTTAGATAAAAATTCACAATCAAGAAATGTACATGATCAAAACACAGGAAAGGTGATGTAACCCTAGAATAGTTAGAAAATCAGTTGATCAGTGAGATATATATTAATCCAGCAGCTGATGAAAATAAAAATTAAGCTTAATTTCTAAATCATGAGATTGTGCGCTACAAATGTAGCAAATGCATTTCCTTTTGACTAATAATTAACTTTCTATGACATTATTCTGTAAGAATATTAGTATATTTAAAATGCTAAAGACAATAATTAAATTTTTATTAAAATCACAAAATCTATTGTACACATTCACATGCATGTATGCATATGTGCATGTATGTGTATACCTAATTCTTGAGCACTCTCCTACCCTTCCAATTTACTATCTCTGGGGATGGTGTCTAGAAGATTTATTTTAAATATGTTTGTTAGTATTATTCCTATACAGTCGCATTTACAAACTGCTAAAATTAGACCAATGTAGAAGAAAATGTATCTACAATGTTTATTCATTTAGAAATATTTGAGTGGTTATCATGTGGCAGTCCTTCTTTGTGACTCCATAATGAATAAAGTATCTAACAGAATCAAAATTTTATCATGAAAGAAAGAAAAGAATCAAATAAATTTATTGCAAAGTATTCCCAAAAGTAGACATGAATTTTATTTTATTAATATGATACAAATGCACAGGTATTTTACTTAGAGGATATGTTTTTTACATGATAAGACATTATCACACTGAGAAAAAGAATGGGAACCATTTGTAGAGATCTGTATTTCCTAGATAGTAATTTATATAACCCCTAGGTTTGAAGAAATTTTCCAATAATGTTCATCCACTTAAGGTAATAAGGATATGCTAGATTTGATTATGCTTGAAACAGATCCTGTTATTCAACCAGAAGTAATTTAAGAGGTGACTTCACGATACTAACAGGAGATAGAGAATATCACAGACATCTGAGAGTTATTCAAGAGATCTGAAGTATTTATGCATTAATTCTTATCAACTATAAAATTTGGCTCACAAACGGACTATCCAGGACTCCAGTACTCCAGTGGAATAAAGGGTCTTTAAGTATGTCTGAGGCAAAGACGTGAGCACAATTAATATCATGGCCACCAGAATTCTGCATCTAAGCACACATTGTGAACTCTTGACTTAAAAAAATAATGGATGAGGAAGTTATAACACACTAAACGGAGCAGTGGAATTTGTCTCCCCCAAAGGGGCCAGTGGGCTGCATGACCAGATATGAAAGAATATTGATTCCTAAAAAGCTTGGTTAAGAGTTTGAGATAATAAGGCTGAGTTGTAGCTCAACAGATCAGTGCCAGAGTGTTTGCCTAGCATATGAGAGGCTCTGGATTTGATTCCAAGAATGGGGGAGGGGATTTCTAGTCAATGAGAACAGATACTGGAGGTCAGTGTCTTTTTTGACATACAAGAATAATGGACAGTTCATTAAACTTGTGTCTAAATCCTTGTCAATAATGAAAAATTAAAATTTATAATTTTCTCAACTGAGAAAATTATGTGTTAAATAATCTGAACTTAGAAAATGTTTCTCAACTTACCAGTGAATGCTGTGTTTTAGTAATGGCTGGCATGTTCTAGTAAATATGATTTCCAGATGCCTTTTACAGAGATCATTACAGTGTATGCAGAATTGGATCCTGTAAAGAAAGATTCAACACATGTACTGTCTTCCAATATAAAATCCAAATGTACATGGGTTGCATTCAAATATAGGTTGAATTCACAGATCTATGAATTTTAATTCAATCTTGAAGTTTTTTTTTCTCACCAGCAACATAAAGCAGCAATATAGTCTTTATAACTTTCTGATCTTTCATGCATCCACTAACAATATCAAGTAGTAATTTCCTTGAAGTTTTCACTTCTACAAGAAAACAACATACACACTACTTTTATCCAACTATAACATTCAGTAGAATGCTTGGCTATATTTTGCAATCCCATTCACAAATTTAATATTTTTATGAGACGATGTGATTTTTAAGATAACAAATTAAATAAGAACCCCAGAGATGGCAGTGCTTGAACAGTTTGATTTATGCAATAAATATAAATAAATATTGATTTATGCAATAATATATATTTTTTACATTTAAACATGGATGTCTATGTATATTTTTATATGTATATAAGAAATATGTATATGTATATATTTGCTACAGCTTCTTTCACATGTTTTATTTTTAAAGAAACACCATCGTATATAATGATGCAGTATGTACATGGTTAACAAAAAGATCTAAATATATATCTATAATAGGAACATGTAGTCTATAGATATACAATGTATACTACATATTCAGGGATGGAAGGGTCCTGGGTCTTTTATTGTACTGAGGAAACAACTGAGACCAAAAAGAGTAAATAAATGTGTTAATCAAGGTCACAGGAAAAAATCTCAAGTATCATGGTTTCAGAATAATGAGTTTCCTGCCTAGTATTTTGATTTTTACATCCTCGGTGTTAGACACGGAGCACAAATGCAAATGCTTCCTTTTTACCCTAGTTTTCAGAGTATTTGTCTGTTGTGATTTGCCTTCTCTGAGATTTGGATTCTTACTGTAAGGCTCTCTTTTGGAAGCACCAATTGCCATTTTAATGCAACTTACTGATCATGCAGACAGCCAGCCTCTCATAAATCATGTAAAGTACCTGAAAATATGATTTATGAGCTAAGTTATGGGAAATGGGGTCCTTTAATATTCTTAACCCTTCAGGATGTTGTTACCTATCACAGTCTCCTCTGGATTCCACTGAAGGTGGATCTGAATGCTTTCATCTCATATGACTTCCACCTCTTCCCCTCTCTATCCCTGACCTTCCCCCATTCACTTGCATTCATAAAGAAATTGCAGCTTCTTTAAGTTCATCAACTGACTCTGAATTCTTCATTCAAATGCTCACTCTGCTTCTGACTATTATGGAACACGTTCCAGAGGCATTGCCTCAATGGTAATTAAAGAGCTGCACTTAATAGCATCTTACTGTAGAATTAAAAGAGCCAGAGTATTACAGTTTGTTGCACAAGACAGTCCGTGAAAGATCCTAAAAAACCCAAGATGAAACTAATTTAAACCATATGCCTTGTTGAAAAGAAATATGGAAAAAAATGTCTGTAATATGCAGTAAATGAGGCCCATAACTCATTGGAGCCTCCAATGAGTAATGTGTTAAATTCATATTTCACAATATGGTCATGCATTTTTTTAATCTTCCTGTCTATTAACCCTTTTATTTGTGCAGAAGTGTTTATAGGAGCAAAATAGCTCTGTGTTCATTAATAGATTTACATATGCAAATAGAAATCGTACACCAATAGGTTATTTTTTTACCCCCTCCCTTATGGTTCAATATATTATCGCTTCACCAAACCAACAAATTAAAAACAATTTCCAATTTCTTCCCCAAATACCTAGTGGCTAAATATTATTAATGCATTTGTCTGAAAGGCACAAATTCAAACATTGCTCAGTTAGGGAAGAAGAATATACAGTACTGATTGCCTGCAATCAGTTTGGGTAATCTATATTTTCTTCACAGAGGTGAAAGTTTATCTCACCATGGAACAACAGTTATAATTTTGCTTCTACCATTCATCAACTCCAATATTTCAGAGTCTCAAATCATCACTTTCAGGAGCTACGGAGTTAGCAAGCGGTTGACTGTTTTACTTTTTAGCATACTTCTTTAAAAAAATGTTTGCCTGCACATTATGGGTTTATCTTCTGTCTGTAAGAGACCCTAATAAATCACATTTGCTTTCAGCTATCATAGATTATTAGGCTTTTATAATCATGAAATAAACCCAATAGTCTATTGCTATTTTCAGAAGATTGAAAATCACTAGGTATTTTCTTCTTTGTGTGAGTGCATGGTTCTCTCATTTTTTAGGAGGCTAGTGCTACATTTAGACTCTGTCAGCACATTGCTTGTACAACAATAAGGCTTCCAACACATTGTGGTCAGAGGGGTGAGGGCAGGAGTGAGCAAAGGAAAAAGGGAGCTCCTCATTCACAGGGATTGAGTCAGTTTCCTCTATCCTCAAACAAAAAGCCTGAAATTTATTTTACAATGTGACTCTCGAATTGTTCTTTTTCACCTTTTCTCCTTTCATATACAATAATTGCTGATAGTCTTTTGTAGAACAATACTTTGAAATCATTTCAGTTTTAAGAAAGTACATGAAGTCCATCAAATAGAATGAAGCCCCTAAAGGAGATTTATGTGAATTCTTTCTCAACACAATTACTGCAATTAGATACACATATACCTTTGTGTCTTTAATATTGTAATTTTCACAGGGCAATGATTTGAAGGAGTTCCCTGCTAGAAATAGATCTAAAATGCAGAGTTTTGATGACATTTTCAGCCAAACTAATTGTGTGAGCTGGGAACAAGGTAATGAGGACAGGTGTCAAGGTCAATATAATTACTAATTTCTGAATCGGGGTTAATATTTCCAAGGACCTTACATATAAGTTACAACTTGTAACTGACAGAAAATTCAGCTTTGGTTTTTCAACAACCAAAAATTGGTTTAAAAAGTTTATATAATTTTTTCCAGTAGTGTCCCAAAGTGAATTTTATTTGTCAAAGGAACAAAACCAAGCTTACTTTCTTGTTGACACCTCATCATATCTAAAGATGCAGATGTGAAGAACAAAAGAAACACTTGGCATGATTGCTAGAAATGTGTGCATTCCAAAATGCAGCACATAAAAATCATATTTATCCCTTTGAGAGGAGACAGGCATAAAATGGAACAAATGCAAGGAGGAACTGTGGTGTTTACATTTCTAATAGTCCTGAAATTATTAGATAGCTATTTTCTTGGATCTTTTCCCCCTATCAGTTTCAGACTGTCTGTACATCTTGTGTCATAATTGCTATGAAAGGATCTTATTCCAAACAACATTCATTTCCAGGTTTTTATGTCTCAGCTCCTGGATGATCACCATGTTTCAAAATGATATGAGACTATTCCATAAACAGTGTTTCCAAACTCTATTCATTTATCTTGGCGAGGGTAAATCAACAAAGGTAGAGAAGTGCTGATTAAAAGGCATGCTTCAATGGAAAATTATTTCAAAGCCAAAATTAATAGGAACCGTTCAACTAAACAGACTTGGAGACCTAAGGGGAAATACTGGCGTGAAATCATATTTAAAAAGTATAATAGGATCTTTTTCTTTTCTTTTGTTTTCTTTCTTTTCTTTCTCACTTACTGTTTACCTCTTACATTGTCCAATAATAATGCATAATTGCCTTTATATTTCATATCTTTGGGAGTCTCTTTTTCATACTTTTTAAAAAATGTGCTTGTTGAAGGAATTCAACACAATACTTCAGTATTCCATAGAGAGCAGGCATGGCAAGCTCCCTGAGTTGTAATTGTCCAACAGGTTTCTGAAACTAATTGGCTAATTCAGAAAGTCATCTCCTTCTTAGGCTTGACTAACCCTCCCTTCTCTGCAGGGTTCTGTTCTACTGTCAATCTGCTGTCTGTCCCAACTTATTCCACCTTGACACTGAGACTTGCCTCTTGCCAATTGCTGAAATCCTTCCCTTCTGGAAACAAACATTTAAATTCTGACTTAAAAACATTTCTTAACTTCAATCATAAAAAGAGAAAAGGAAATCTCGCCCCCCCAGCACACACCTTATACTGACAGCTTGTCTCTCTCTATTTTTCATCCAAATAAGCAGAGCTCTGTAAATCTTGTCCAGAAGACATGGACTGAAAGAATTAATCAAAGTGTTGTTTATGAGCTGCTCAGAGCAGATTAAATGTTGTGTTGACAACACAATTTGCAAATTATCTATCAACATCAACAGACATACAGAAATGAGCCAAGCCAATTGGATACCTTTGGACGCGAGAGGACCATGTATTTCTTAGTCTTGCTTCCAAATCTCAGTCTTTTTGAAAGAGCTTTATCCAACATTATTTGCAGTCTCTTTGCTACAGATGAGTTCATTTGCAATTTATTTTGGGCAATGCTACTTTTATTTTTGCCACATAGAAATCAAATTTCTCATCATCTCTCACCACAACCTTTCTCCCCAACCCCACTTCCCTACCGCAACTCAGATACTTTATTTTGGACTCACAACTAGACACCCACCAGATACCTGCTACTTAAACATACCTGTAGCAGTCAGTCTCTAAAATAATCCTGTATAGACAGCTTTCGTATCTTTGTGTTTGGTCTTCTGACACATACCAAGTTCAGTCTGTGTGACCAGAAGTGATTGTGTCTGTAATTCGTTCATGTACATTTCTGGGAGATGTTTAATTTTATTGATATACTTCAAGAGGATATACATGTACTTGTTGATGAACACGAAAGTAGTTTCTAATTTTGACTACTATGTACAACAGTGTTGTGAACATAGTCATGCAAGTCTTGTGGGCCTATGCTTTTAAAAATTAATACCTAAGGGCAAAATTTTATGTCACCAGGTAACTTTATGCTTTGTATTATACAAACTAAAAAACTGGCTTTCAGTAATATTTTATAATCTCATCAATAAACTATGAGAATTCCATTGGCTTTACATCCTTGTCAGCACTTGAAATTTTTGTTCCTTTTATTTTTAACCATTCTAAAGGAATGTGAATTTTCTCTCCTAATGGCCTAATTTGTATTTTTCTAACTACTAATGCTGTGTAACTTTTAGTGAATTCATACCTATTTATCTACCTTCATTAATGAAGGGTTCATGTGAGTATCTTTATTCATTTTAAACAGATATGTTAGCTTCTTATGAATAAGTTGACAAAAGTTTTCTTTTAATGTATTCTGGATAGAAGTCTGTTGTCAGAATTATACATTGTGATTATTCTCCTTGTCTGTAGCTTAATTTATTTTTGTATCCCTGCCTTTTAAAGACCAGACTTGACTGGAGGGTAAGCTTAATTTATCAGTGTTTTATAGTTAGTGGTTTCTATGTATTACTCACAATTATTTTGCCAACCTCAAATTTGTGAAGAATTTTTCTATGTTTTCTTCCTATTTTTCTTTATTTCTTGGTATAAATGGTAAAATTATCCTAACAATATCTGCTAAAAATGATTCAGAAGGTTTTGATGGGGATTACTTGAAATCTAGAGTTCATTTTGGGAAGAACTGACATCTGAAAAATAAAGAATCCACTGTATTAGTCAGCTTTCTCACCACTAAGACACACTACCTGATACTCACAATTTGAAGGAGGAAAGGTTGAATTTGACTCACAGTTTCAGGGAATTCATTCCATGGGTGCCTGACTCCAGGATACAAACAGCATGGCAGAAGGGGATGACGGAGCAAAAATGCTAGTTCACTGCAGCCAGGTAGCACAGTGGAGGTCACACTGCCATGACCCTCCCAGACAAAACTAGGAGTGCGCTTAATTGCTTGGGCAAATTCCAAGTTAATCAAGCTGAAACAACCAAGCTTAACAACCACAATGAATGTGGTACTACCCTTCACTTTGTAATTTGTCAATCTCAGTGTATCTCTCACCATCTCTCTCTCTCTCTCTCTCTCTCTCTCTCTCTCTCTCTCTCTCTGTCTTTGTCTCATATATATAAGTAATATTTATGTTTTTTGTTAGTACATTTGCAGTACATAATAGTTATATCTTAATTCATTTTTTCACTCCTCTTTCCCTCCCATCCCTCCAACCCTTCTCTCTTTTCCATCTACAAAAGAACTACTGTATTTCCATTTTTCTTTCAATTATTTTTTTCTTTAAGAAAGGAAAGAGATATTCAATGTACTAGATTTGCATGCCTTTTGATAGATTCATTTCCAGATAATTTCATGCTTATTCTTATTTTTTGTTATTACTTTCTTTTTCAAATATATTAGATACATGATTGATTTTGCTACATATCTGTAGTGGTTGATTGATTGTGTCAACTTGACACATTTAGAAGATTAACTAAATTGGCTTAGCAATTCTGCACCCTAAGGTGTAGAAGACCCACCCTAGGGTGGCTCATCACCTGGAAGGTATAAAAGGGAAGGGGGAAGGATGAATAAATTCTGTTCCTTTGGAGGAGCTCCAGTCTTTGCCTTCAGCTTGGAAGTCGTCTCCTGGATTCCAGCATAGAACTTTTCGGCTTTCTGTGACAGACTCGTCAGCCTGCTGGGGCTGACTTGCATGGGACACTGTGGTGAACTCCAGACCTTGGACTGAATCCTTCGGCCTCTGGTGTGCAGACACTCTCTGCACTCTTCCTCATCTGACTCTGTGGCTGACCATCATAAGCCAACCTTGGAATTACTTATACATTCATATCTCTTTTGTTATGTCTGTTTTCTCTAGTAAAACCCTAACACAATATCTTATACCCCAAACTCTGGTAAATTCACTTTATAAATTTCAGAAGACTTTGATAGATTACTAAAGATTCCCTCATATTCTCTTTTTTATAGTTTCTAAATAAACCCATACTTACACCTTTCCTTCTAATCTGTTAAAATATATATATTTAAATTTTAGAATTTTAAATATATATATATTTTAAATTTTTCTTGTTATAATGATGAGGACTTTCAGTATTCTGTTGAATAGATAAGTGACTTTTGTTTGTCCTTGTACTTAAGGAGAAAAGTTTTGTTTTTTATTCAAGCATTATCAATGATAGAAAATCAGAATTCTAATGTACTTCTTATTAAAGTCAGGGAATTCTCTTCGGTTGCTAGATGCCTGATTATTTAAACATTAGTAGTTGAATTTTAATGATTTTTAATTCTATATCTGTTGGTACCATATATTTTTCTTTTTTCTGTCAATATGCATAATTCAATTGATTAATTTTCTTTTTAATGTTTAAAACAACCTCATATCCCTGAGATAATACACTTTTGTCCTATGATCTTGTTTAATAGATTGCAGTTTCCAATTTGATAACACTATGTAAAAAATGTTTATGTCTATGTTCACAAGCACTTCTGTACTTTTTATTTATTTATTTATTTATTTATTTATTTTTTTGCCACACCAGGGATTGAACTCATGACCTTGCGCTTGCCAGGCAGGCGCTTAGACCACTGAGCTAGATCCCCAGCCCTGTTTTTGACACAGGGTCTCACTATGCCATTCAGGCTGGCCTTGAGCTCACTTTGTAGCCCAGGCTGGTCTCGAACTCACAATGATCCGCCTGTCTCAGCCTCCCGAGTGCTGGGATTACAGGCATGAGCCACCACGCCCGGCTACCTCTGTACTTTTTATGTGATATGTTTATCACAGGTGAGTATCAGGATCATCACAAGTACACTTACTTCATTTGTAAACTGATAGTTTCCACTTATTTTCCTGCAAATTTGACACTTCATTCTGCCATATCCAACTTGCAAGTAAGTCCATATAATTTTTCACTTTGGTTATCATATTATTTGATTCCAGAATTTAATTTTTGAATAATTTCATTTTTGTTCTGAGTGAATCTATCTATGCATGTCAACATTTTCTATTAATTAGTTTATCTTGTTTTAATTCTTTGAATGTTTATGCTCATCGATTTATAATATTTGCTAACTGCAATATTAGGATATCTTGAACATGGTTTCTAAGGTCTGTTTTTCTTTATTGGTAACTAAGTTGGCTTTTCCTATTTCTCTGTAGGTCTGGTTATTTTTTATTGGTCATTGTGAATAGTTTTGTAGAGACTGGATTCTCTTCCTTTTTTTTTTTTTTTTTTTTTTTTGGTATCAGAGATCAAACTCACAACCTTGCACTTGCCAGGCAGGCACTCGTGCCACAGAGCTAAACCCTTGGCCCTTGGATTCTCTTCTTCTGAAAGGTATGCATTTCTGTTTTAATGTGCATATCAATGATGGACTGCCATCTTTAAATTTCATAGACTTGTTTTGATTTTTAGATAGATCTGCGAAAAGCCAAAGACTTTTCCTCTGAAATTCTAATATTATAGGTTTTACTCCTAAGCTCTCAATTCTTAACACCTCCTTAGGGCTTGGTTTATGTTTGTTTAAGGCTGTCCAGGGTGAACAAGCTCAAAGGTGTGGATTCTACTTCTGAGAGAAAATAACTCCAGAGGAACATTTATTTTCATGGCTCCTTGCTCTGTGGAATCTGAGGTATATTCTAAAAGTGTTGATGAGAAATTGCTACTCTTCCTGGGCTAGAATTGCTCAAATCCTTGTATTTCTGTTCTGTTAAGAGATCTGTAGCAGCTGTAACTGATCTCTCATTAGCTTGAATATCCATTCTGTGTATGCATAAATAGGACTTTCTGACCCACAGAACTATAATTTACCATGAAGAACTTCCCCAGTGTCCTTTCAGATTCCAGTTGCTGTATCAGACAGCTTTCTGTTATTGTAGCAAAGTCCCTGAAATAATAACCTTAAAGAAAGAAAAGGTTTATTTTTGCCTTGAAGTCGGGAAGTTTCAGTTCATGATCAGTTAGCTTTTGGCCCTGTAGCAAAGCATTACATCATGGCAGGAGCCTAGGATGGAGGAAAATACTCACTTCATTGTTGCCAGAAAGGAAAAAAAATTGTAAAGTGAGAGTTTATGGTCTTAGTATACCCTTCAAGTGCATTCCTCCATATGACCACAGGATTTCCAAATTGGCCCAAACTGGTAATATTTCTGTGACCTCATGATAGTATCACAGATTAGAGTCCTAGCCTTCAATGTATTTCCTTTTGAGAATATTCTGGGCCCAAATGATAACAGAGATCTATACTTAGATTATAAAATCTTCAGTTCATCAGAAATTGTTTCTTAGAACCTAGATACTTAGACCAAAGTAAATACGTTGGCTTATGCAAAGAACCAGAGAAAACATGAGTTTGCCCTTATAATTTTACCTTCCCTAAGGATTTTTCTGTAATCTCTATTACCCAAAGCTCCAAATAAAATGATTCATATATTTTATCCAGGTTTATGATTGGTTTTGGTTGATTATGATGTAATGGTCAAGTTTAGTACTTAATTATATTTTTAGTATGGTTTTAAAACAAATTTCAATGCATTCATCTAGCTTATGCATAAGGTAGTTAGCCTCCTTTATAACCCAAACCAGGATGGCCTTGGATATTGATGAAAGAATTCTGTCTTCAGTATGATTTGGGTTAGACCAATAGCTTGTCTATAAATAATCTTTTACCCATGTGTAATTAATGAAGCTTCAATATTTTCTTCCCTCAACGCAAAACTCCCATTAATTTTTTTAAAAGTTGCAATAAATCTGGGGATGGATCTGACAATAAACATCAGTTAAAATTCAGCATAGTACACATTTTATAAGTCCCCAAATGAGTTTTGGAGTAGTATAGTTGTATAAGTCTAAGGTTTAGAGTTAAGAGAGAAGATTTCTTAAGCTCACAAAGGGTTAGTTTCTTGATCTGTAAAGATTTTAGTGTTCTTTAGTGTTCTTTGCCAAATGCTATTCTGCAAACTGTTTTTGTTGTCATAGGCAATTATTAAAATATGGTTCCTATTTGGGGAAAAAGAAATTAAGAAATAAAAAAAGAGTAGAAGATTTCTTTCTGGGTTTTGCCCACTATCAAAATTTGATTTATCAGTGTAGTTCATACTACACAAAATCTGCTTCAGAGAAAATAAAATTCAAGTCTGTACCACTGAAATGTCAAGAAAGCAGCCCATGATATCAAAATTACCAACAGTTTTGGGAAATGTCATGAAATAAAAAGAGACATACCATGCATTTAGGTTCTTATAGTAGAAATAATGAGGATAAATTATAGTCAAATCGCCCTAATTCTTAATAGCTCACTCTGGCTAATTATTCATTTTTACCTCCACCAATAAGCACCTATTAGATGGTACTAATACATAGCCTGTCATCAAGTGTCAAGCAGAATGTAAAGCACATATTGCACAGTACAATTTGTACTCCTTAGGCAGAAGAAATAAAAGTTTAGGGAATGTGCTAGGTTGACTTTAAAAAGGCCCTCATATTCCATGGTGTCCATGTACCATGCAATCTCCTCTTCAGTGTGGGTGAGATTTGTGACTTGTTTTCAGCCAAATAAATATGTCAAAGGTGATGAATCACTCCCATGATTACAATACATTGCATAAGGCTCCATCTTGCTAACAAACTCACTCTCTCGATTGGGAAGCAAGTTGTCAAGAATACTGCAGCTGCAAAGAAATTAATTCTATCACTGACCTGAAAGACCCTGTAAATGGATATTCTTCAAGTTGGTCCTCTTACAAAATTCCAAGCCTGACTTATACTGCTTAGCTGCAAACTTGTGAAGCAAGGGGCAGAGAACCTGGTTAAAACACATCACAACTCCTTGATCCACAGGAACTCTGAGACAACGAATAACTCTATGTTGTTTTAAGCTGTTGAATTTCTGGTAATTTGTTATCAGCAACAGGTAACTAACCCAAGAGGTAAATTAAATTGTATAAGCTCATACAGTTTAGCAACATCAAAAACAATAACCAAACCAGGTCTATCTGAATTCAAGGTGTTATCTCTGTACTATTATTTTATATCGAATCCCATTCTATCTTCTAGTCTCCAGTGCTCAATCTCCCACCTGTAAAAACTCAGTAATACCATGGTATCCCAATAGAAATGTTAGTTTCAAATAACTCTGAACTTTGTCTGTTGAATCTGCTTGTGTTTTTTGGGAAGTGATAGCAAAATCTCCATGTATGAATAATAGTAACCAATATTTAATCCAGTTCTTAACTGAGTTTACCACGTGGAGGAACTACATCATGGCTTGTATCAAAATATCTCCCCAAAGCCTGATGTGGTCATAGGTGGAGCTTTTCAGAGGTAACCCTGGACCTAGGAAGCGTGGTGCTAGGATTAAGGGTATGACACTGGGATTAATGGTGTGATGATGGGATTAGCGCTCACTTTGGAAGTGAGTGCTACCCCTAAGTGGGGGGGTAGCCTGGATGGAATATAAGGGGCAGAAAGAGAGATGCTTGCTACTTGCTGCCTCCTGCCTCCCCTACTTTGCCATGAACTGTTTCTCCTATTCAGTGCCCCTCTACCATGCCACCCTGCCTTGAAACCAACTCATTATGGACTGAAACCTGTACAATCTGTGAGCTACAATAAACCTTCCCTTCTTTTACCTTGGGAGTTGTGTATTTTGTCTCAGCAATGAGAAAAATAACTAAGATAAACTGCTCTTGGGAAACCCTGTGATTTTCTTATTTAACCCTTTGACATCCTGTTATGGTTTGTGTCTAAATGTCCCCCCAAAGCCTCATACGGTCATAGGGCAGGCTTCTAGAATTTGTGATTGAATCTTGGTCCAATACTGGGACTATGGGTGTGAGTGCTACACTCACATGGGTGTGGCCTACATACAATATAAGGGTCACAGTCTTCTCTCAGGCTCCTCCCTTTTTGTTTTTGTTGCTTTTGCTCTTGTCCACCATCATGAATTGTTGCCCTCTGCCATGAGTCACCCTGCCTTGGAGCTAGCTGATTATGGACTGAAACCTCCACAGACTGTGAGCTAAATAACTATCTTTCCTTAATTTTGGGTGTCAGGTATTTTGTCCCTGCAATGAGAAAAAAGTAACCAACACACACCCCATTACAATTATTCTCTGTTATAGAAAAATCTGCAAGCTATAGGGCTTACCAAATTTACTAAAGGTCCTATACCTACTAAGTAACAAAGCAAAGATTTGAACCAAGATTTGGTTTATCCTAATACATGGAATGTTGAAGTTGAAATGAGAGATTCACATCTGGTCTAGAGGGTAGAAAAAAGTGTAAATGGTGCAGGCTGCAATTGCTAGTCTATAATACACTATGCATGTATTTTTCCAAACAGATAGATACCTTTAACTGATCACCACAAATGCCACATACTGGACTGAATGCCAAAATAGTATTATTAATAATAATGAATTGTGCATCTATTCTGCCATTATTTACTTATTTTCTTCTATGGTTCAGGCACAAGACAAATACTGGGCCTTCAAGGCCCAGGACTTCAAGGGACTTACAGTCTACTGAAAGGGAAAGAGAAATGAATTAACTAATCCTAATTATGATCCAAGTGTTGAATCTTCTGATATGTAGTCTTTCTGGTCTACTAGCAAGTGACCAAAATTAGCTCTTCCCAAATATGTAAACTACAAATAATAAAAAAACCTATTTAAGCAGTGACTTACTTTTGAAGGAAGATATTATTAGCATTGAAACTATAAAGTTATATTCAGGTTTTAATGAAGTGATTAAAAAGAACAATGTGCCCATTAGTAGGAATTTAATAGAGGCATACAGATTTCTAAAAGCTTGTTTTGTTGTTTTGTTTTGTTTTCAAAAAGAAAAGAAGGGCAATACAAGAAATACCCATTTCAATAGGGTATACCTGATTAACTCAAATCAGAGCACAAATTATAATAAATACAGGTATCTATGCCTTTGGAGACATTGTGGCTCCTTCCACCATTTTCTCCCTCCCATCCTCTCCAAGCAACAGTCTTTCTCCTTGTGTGGGCCTTAAGTAACCAATGCATTTATGACAGCCCCTCCTCCTTCACCACAAAGATGCTTTAACTAGAAAACTATTTGTCATATAAATTAAATTATCCAAGTGTATTTGACGGCCATTGATTCACCATGAAGAGTCTACTATAGGATGAAAACATAACAAGAGACCACAAAGCAGTTGGTCCTTGATAACACTGCAGAGCACCTAGGTTAAATCCACTTTATTCCTAGTCTTCCCATTGTGTAAATCCACTATTCCCCTCTTTAAGCCAATATGAATTCAATTTTCTCTTATAGACAACAAACATGGCTGAGTGTTTGTACAGCCTTGAGTCACCTATTTAAAAATAATGTTTCCTGATGTCTTCATCAAAATCAATTAAATGGTAATGGATGTTCAATGAGAGCAAGTCCAAGAGTTGACATCCGAGTCAATCCGTGTTGGAACCAGCCTTCAAGAGGACCCCCATGATCCTCACTTGCTATACATGTCCCCTTATGTACTCTCTAAATACTGCATAGGACACAACTGACAGTGTGTAATTTCCAGGGTTAAATCATAAAACTCATGGAGGCTTCACTCGATATCCTTGACTCTCCCCCTTGAGGGGAAGATAGCCATCAGTATGCCATACAAAATGCTTAAATATCCCTGTGACGTGTCTTACTGGGAGAGGTGGGATGTAACACTTGGCAGTCCTGTGAGGGAGCCATCTTGGAAGCAAATTCTCAAGTCTTGGTTGTGTCTTAAGATGACAAACCCAGCATATTTCTTGGAGCAACTTTCTGAGAAATTTCACTGAAAACCACCAGCTAAGTTATTCCCAGATTCCTGATCCACAGACATAATAAACTAGTGTGGTTGTTTTAAACTACTAGTTTTTATATCAGTCATTCAATAATCAATTCAATTATTAGGTATTTTAAAAACATGTAGTTTTTAGAAAGATGAATATTCAAATAGCATCTTCCTGGTTATACAAACTTTACAATCTTATGGAAAAGCTATTAATACTGCAAATGAAGCACATTCCCTTACACGTTCATTACACTCAAGAACATACTACTAAGAGACTCTTGCATTATATCCTATTTTTAAAAGATAAATTCTGTAGTTCAAACAAGCTGTGAAGTTATCTGCTTAACTCTCTGTAACCAAAACTTTTTCAAAGTGTATGTAAGAGAAATGAACATAAATATTGTTATACTTAAAATTATGATTATATTTTAAAGCCTAATTCTTGCTTTAATTCTTACAGCGGAACTTGAAAATTTCCTCTTATTTGACAAATGGAATGTTTCTGGCTCATTAACAAGCAGTTTATATTTTGGGGTTGTAGAGATGATCCTACGAGTGGTTTGTGAGATGCCAGAAATGAGGAGAGCTGATACAATAATAAATCAGCAGCTAATAGTTTTGTGTAATTAACATTTGGAATGGAAAATTGTTACTCAATAATCCTTAAAAACATCTAAATATTAGGAAACAAAAATGTATGCTGTGTACTCAAAACAGAAAAGTGGAACAATAGTAGGACTGATGAGTTTTGTCAAAGATTTATGCAATTAAAAGGTTAAATCAAGATATTTCCCTCACCTGAGAAGTAGCAACATGGAGCATAATTAGTAAGTGGGTATACTTCTACTCTAAAACAAAATAAAACTGATAAGCATGTTTTCTGGTTCTACAGGATAATTACTCTAATATGTGAAAAATAAACTTCCATAATACAGTCTGCAATTCGCAGGAGGACCAAGAACACCTATACCAAAGATTTCATTAAGCTATTAGATTGCCTTTGATTAATATTAACAATTGGTGTCACACCACCTGACAATGGAAGCTTTTCACCAGACCAGCTAGTTAAAAATGCCACTGTGTTGTCTTTCTTATCACCACTTCCATATGAAACTCATAAGAATAGCGCTTCCTCAGTCCAACAGCTGGAAAACCTCACTTCTGAGATAAGAGAGGTTGTGTTCATCATGACTTAAAGTGCAATATTGTGAAGGAATTTGTAGAAATAATAGAATCTACGTGTAAATGCTGAGGACAATTTAACAAATGTGTCTGGACACTGACTTATGTTTTAAGCTCCTCTTCAAAACTGGGCATTGCGTTTATGGCTGCTATCTAACATGTACTTGGCTTTCAGCTTCGGATATTCACATGTAGCTATTCTTTCTCTCTCCCTTTTTCCAGCAACAAAAATGACATTTAACAATCAAAACTCTAAGAAAAGAATTGACTACAGTCAGGTTTTCTAAATCTAATAAGAATTCTCTTCCTTTTTCTTCTTTCTTTTTCTTTCTCTTCAAAATTCTTGTTAGTGGAAATAGAAATAATAATAGGTACCAAAGTTACAAGCAATTTACCTATACAGACTAGTGCCACAGCAATCCTGAAAAATAGTTTACTATGACTTCCCCCATTTTCTGTATCAGGACACTGAACCACAGGGAAATGAAATGACAGTGACTTACAGAAAGTCATACAACTAATAAGCCTTCACATTTTGCTCCACATTTTATACATGTAATGCAGAATTTATTAGAATTTTTCCACTTTTAATGTGGAATCAAGAGATCAAAACTCTGAACAGAGCTACCTCACCTTTTGGGTTAGAAGACATTCTTGTTTTTGGTGGTATTGTTGCTGTTGTTTTTTCCCATCTTTTAAAAATCGCTCCAGCATATTCAACCCACAAGTCAGAGAAAATGTGTTTGAAAATCCAACACTTGCACATTTTATCATGTTTTAAATGAACTAAGAGAAATCTTGTTTTAGTTACATTCAAAATAAAGTTTAAAAATTGAAATTTTCATTACTATGGTTTAAAATATGTCATCTTGTCCCTGTCTTTTAACTCTTCTTGAGTATAAAGGAAAGAAAGGGAGCAAACAAGAACATTAAGAAGAATGCCAAATTTTAAGAAGAAAATATTTTTTAAAACTATGACTTAATCTTCTGGCCCTTGAGTAAATGATAATTGTTATAATTAGCTCCCAATTATAGAGAACTTTGTGACTTATAAAACTTTTCTCAAATCCATTTGTTATTTCATGCTTAAAATTATCCTGTGATGAAGAAAATTCAAGCATAATTAATACCAACATTGTATATGGATAATTACTTGTCTATCAGTCCTTTTTTCAAAATATTTTAATTGTTATTAATAAATGTTTGCAATGCATACTTATGTTATTACACTCAACATGGAGAGTTGGTACATGTGTATAACACATCTTAATTCTTTTTACTTCCTCTCCCCACCCCTTTCTTTCCCCTTCCCTCCATCTCTTGGTCCCTTTCCCATTTGCAAAAGATCTATCTCCCTGCTTTCTATTATTGATCTTTCATTTGTTTTTTATTTATATAAGTACTTGAAAGAGAGTAATAGACTAGTTCATACAATATCCCTGATCTTAATATATTACAGGAAGTATAGTGGGCATTCTGTAACTGCTACATAAATAAATAACTCAGTCAACTAATGAGTTAATGCATAATTGAGAGGTCAAAGTTTTGGTCTCTGACCTCAGTACCAAGGCATTAAGCCCAGCTCTCCCACTTAAAATGTTGTGTTTTTTTGGGCAAGATTTTTTTTTTAATGTCCCTAAGTTTTGGTTTCCTCATATGAGCATGAAAATAATAGTAGAGTCTACCTTGCTATGAAAAGCTGCAAATGGAAAGAGTTAGTACATGGAAAATGCACAAAACAGAGCCTAACACAGTAAGTGCTCAATATACATTTGGTGAATGAATGGATAGTATAACAATTAGGTCAATTAGGTCAAAACCCTGATATCACAGGCAGGCTCCTCCTATTAAAGTTTACCCAAGAGTTCTTTGATTCCTGTGAAAGCCACACTCTACACATGCACTTACATCCTGTAGCAAATGAAGTAATTCAGACACTAACGAAGCCCTGGGAGAATTCTGAGCTTCCTGGTCAGGGATCCAACCCACATTTAAGGAGCCTTTAGTTGACAATGTCATTAAGCCTCTTACATTGTTAGCACCATCTAACTTGAATCCTAAAGGACACAGTTAAATTTAAACTTCTTAGTTTGATTATTATAAACTGTATCCTAGCAAACTGCAAGCTCCTTGAAGGCCAGGATGTTTTTAGCCTTGCTCACCAGAACTTCACACATTTTCTGACAGTTATTGAATAATTCGTAAATATTTGTTGAATGAATAGACATCTTCCAGACATCTAGGTATCCACAGAGCAATTTTGTGATATCAAAAGTATTTTATTTAAAAATTGCAAATTCTTTTTTAAAACTGTAATAAGAATAACCCACCTCCTCAAATGTACTGTAGTTCCACATTTTACATGTTGAATATCACCAATTAAAAGAATCATACAATCAGATAAACAAGTACACCTTCTGACGTGAATAAAGTGTTTATGCCATTTTGCATTCATGTATTCACTCATTTAACTGCAGAACTAAATGATTAAGCACCTCTGTTATCCTAGGAACCATCTACATACCTCCTTGAGATATATGGGTAAATTAGGTGGGTCAAGTTTCTGCCTTCAGAGAGCTTACATTCTAATGGAGAGATAGAGATTCAGTGGTGAGTCATACGGTTTGTACTAAGGGAATAATTCTCTATGGACTGAAATAGCGTTTGTAGAGTGGGCAAGGTAGGCCTTCTTGAGAAGATGGCTTGAAGCAGAAACTTAGAGCTAATAAGAAAGATAGCCAGGTAGATATCTGTGGGAAGATAACTGGATGACCCAGGGAAAAATTACAACTATTCTTTATGAAACAGTAGTTACTCCATTATCAAGAAATAACAAATATTGGTGAGGACGTACAGAAAAAGGAACTCTTATTCACTGTTAGTGGGAGTGTAGACTGGTACGACCACTGTGGAAATCAGTGTGGAGATTCCTCAAAAAACTGAACTAGAAGCTCCATTTGACTCAGGTATTCCTCTTCTTGGTATCTTCCTGAAAGAATTAAAAGCATCATACCATAGTGATATATGCATACCCATGTTATAGTGGCGCAGTTTGTAATAGCTAAATCTTGGAAACAGCCCAAATGCTCATCAGGTGATGACTGGCTAAAGAATATATGTTTTTATATAAACTGACTATATTTTGTTCATTGAGGTTCACATTCAGAAAGTAAAAAGATCAGGATAAATTGAAATAACATATTTTCATCATATATAATTGACATCTTATGTCCAGAATATATTTTAAATTTTCCACAAGAAATAAGAAATGAAAACAACCAAATAAAAAAAATCATGAGCAAAAGACTGGAGCATATACTTCACCAAAAAGAATATCCAAATAATCAGTCACCGTATGAAAATGTGCTCATCCTCGTTAGTCTCTCTTCATTAGACTGTAGGCTACACGAGCCAATTTTTTCACTGTACTCCCAGCACCAAATATAGGCGATTCTTAAGAAATAATGACTGAATAAATGGATGAGAACAGCTGTTAAAAATTATTAATGCTTTGCTCTCACACCAAAACCAAAACAAATCCACCACTGTCAAATATCTGATGTATTTCCATAAAAGGTATCCTGAGATTGCAGAGACGTTTACAGCTAAAAAACAACCAGACAAACTCTTGCAAATGCTTGTGTTACAGGCACAACCTGCTCAGTATTGTGCAGCCAAAATAAGAGATTCAAATAAATTGGATGATAAGATTGAACTGATTTCAGCCGACATCTATAAACACTGATTTGTAAATTATGTATCCAACAATAACTACCTCATTTAGCTAATACGAAGGATTTTATAATAAATCGACATTAATAAATTAACTTGCAAAATAAAATTATACTGACAAACTCCAAATTTAAACTTTAAGTTACTGAGAGTTTAGTTCCAAAACCTTTGCCCTCATGTAAATTTCAAATTCACTACTTTGAGTAACAATTACAAACTCATGAACTATAATAGTGACATGAAATGAGAAAACAGCAAAAAATTGGGTGATAGAAACAAAACTGAAAATATTTTGACAGTCTAAAACATTAAATCTACTAAGTTAAGATTTAGCAGAAAAAAATGTATGATGTTACTATTTGGTTCCCCCAGTAAAGAACTATACAAGTAGGAACCTAGGGACAATTTGGTTTAGCAAAGTGGGAGTGAAAATAACAATTATTTTAGCTGGGAATAGACTCAATAAGTAGCTATGATGAGACAAAACTGCCCCCAGAAGAGCTAGTGTGATCTTAAGCTATATTAATAAAAATAGATCTTAAGCAAATGAGATAGCAATATTCTTGGCTCTGTGCTAGTGTACTCATTCAACTTTAAGTGACACGATTTAAGGCAAATTAGTTCATTTTCAGAAAACATTTTAGGAATGATGAAGGAATTCCAATGACTTAAATGAAATTATTTTTCCCTTGAAAAGGTGTGTAGTTATTTACCCCAGAGAAGAAAAAACTGAGGGAAGTAAACAAACTGTTTGCAACAGTTTAGCATCAATGAGAAGTATTCCAAAACTCTATTATGGTTCCAAGAAAATAGGTTTAGAACAATGGGTAAAGTGAAACAAAACAGATGCTAGCTTGATGCAATAGGATACTAGATGGGGACTCAATTACAACACTCTTCGCAATTGGAAAACTGTAATTTGTGAGGTTGCCAGCAACTTCTGTCCTTTGTGTTAGAAAATGGAGTTTGGTTTTGGAATAGAGCCACCCTTTGTTCAGGGAGAGAACCCTCTGATGAATTCTTTTAGCCATGCGGTGCAAGACATGAGTCTGATGATTGTTCCTGAGGGAAGCCAGATCAGTTGAAATATTCCAGAACCGCTGAACCAGTAGATGCTCTACTTACAACTAAAAAGTATTTGATCATTGGGTTTATGCATTCTTGCTCAATTTGCTCACAAGAGCTTTGGAGATTGAACAAAGGTTAAATATGGAATCTTCAATCAATGAACTGAATTCATCATACAATGCCTGTGTCTCTATCCATTCAGTGATTCCCACTGAATGACTACGTCAGGCATGCAGAAGGGAAGAAGAATTTCTTCCCACAGCAGTCATTTTCCTAGCTGGGAAATTTTCCTTTTCAAGTCTTAACTCTGCTCTCCTCAAGAAGGCCCAGTCAAAACTCACAATTGAATGCTGCACCCTCCTTTCACATCTTGCACACTCAAATCTTTCATCACACTGGGTACTGACAGCTGTTCTCTATCCTCTCCTTTTTGCTGCTTGTTCACAGTGTTCATCATTTTTTTTATACTTGGTAAGAATTTATAGTCTCCTTATTTATGTACTTGGAGTTTACATTCTCCAAACAGATTTTTGTCTATTTTGATTTCTGCTAAACCTACAACACATGCAATGCCTAGCAATAAGAGACACACAATAAATATTGTGAATGTGTGAATATGAAACTGGCATTTTCTGGAAGGTGCAATTAGTTATGCTAATTTGGAATTGAGGGAAGTTTTAAGCAGACCTGCTAGTCAGGCTCACGCTCACTCTGAGTAACAACCAATCTCCATGTTGCCATTCCAGGGCAGAATTTGGGCAGAAGGTCTTGCTTTTCAGACAATGGTTGCAGAGACATACACTTCTACTAGAGTGAAAGAAAGCAGCATATCATTAGAACTTTAGCTCCATGGCATAGGAAAAAGAGGCTGACAAATGGACAGTCACAGATGAGGCAGTAGTATAGTTCATCCCCTGATACAATTTGTCTGTGTGCTATCAACGATCCACCAAGGATGATAGTAAACAGCCCCAGAATTTTTTCAATGGATCCTGACTGCTCTGTGAAAACTTTGGCCTTCTCAAGATGACTTCCATAAGATAGAGAAGTCCCTGTGAGAATCCGTAAATGAAGCATTGACCGATACGAGGGCTTGTAGCTGAAAAGGTAGAGTTTACAGTACTGATAAAGGTGGCTCATGCGAGAACATGAAACTGACCCAAAGAAACAAGAGTGTATTTTTACAGGAAATAACGCTGCCTTGGAAAACTCTTTCTAGGTTAAAGTGGGCATGAATTTACAAGATTTCATTTCGTTAACGGGGTAGCAAATGCCCAAGATTAAGGTAGACTCCTTCAAAAAGCATCGGTGTATAAATTAAATCCAAGTCATCCATGGAGTGAAAACTTAAGGATCTCGGTCAGAAAGCAATGTGGCTGTGGCTGTATGACTGCTAAGCAAAGAGACCACCAAAGCTGAAGCAGTTGATGTCAGTAAGGGTACATCACCCCCTGATGAAAAGCACTTTATGGGATCTGAGCCTAGAAGTTTGTGTAGTCAAACCATGATCTCCTGCTGTGCCATTCGTGACTCTAAGCAAATGCAAAGCTTAGAACCACCCCTAGAGCAATAATTTATATCATATCAAATGGCCACTGGGCCTGCCTTCTCCTATAGACAGTTCTGCCCAGTCTGTCACCACTCCTCTTAACCTTGCTGAGAAGTCTATCAGAAGCAGATGTGGCTGGTTCGCTTGCCTCCGATTCAAAACACCTGTCAATGTCCCAGATGTCTGTGCCACAGCCGCTGCATTAGTTCAATGCTCCGCTCTTGTGGTGCGGTGGAAGGATTTCACCCGGTGGAAGGATTTCACCCAGTGGATGGTGCGTACGCAAGAGACAGGTCAGATTGACTGTTCTCGGGCAATCTCTTCATGACTTGGAACTAGATTCAATTATTCAAGCTGAACTGGGAAATATGATGACCATTAGGCAATGACGGAGCTATATTAGAGCCACAGTTAACCTAAGTCCCCCAACTGACATGGATCCCACTTGTCGGCAGAGGGATACCACTGTGAACGTTTAGTCTCCAGAGACCCTATGCATACCTCTGTAGTATGCTTCTCATATGGAAACCAGGCATTACTCTGGCCCCCTCTCAAAACTATAGTAACCTACAGCAAAGCAGGATGAGTCTTTTAGCATGGAAATTCAGGCCGGGAGACGCTCTGTGGTGGGTATGAGGCAGTAATGGGGGAAAGAAGAGGAAGCAGTGAGGTGCTAATTTTTAGTAAGTAGACCATCTTTAAATAGATGATTTTGATGTAAAAAGAATGTAACCTCATTTTGTAGTGATATTGTAGAGCTGGGAAAATAACATATTACCTAGAGCAGAACTGTTAGAATGCTTCAAATTTACAGAATACCATAAATTTGCTGATTGTGGGTATTCTCTAACTAGCGTCATTCAAGTGTGGAATACATGGTTATTTAGTAAAAGTATTTTAGAAAAAGTTCAAGTGTTGGCTGCCAGACTGGACTAGATTCTATGATACTTACTTTCTCTCATTTTTTGATTTAGGAGAAAAATGCTCCAGTATAAAGAGGTGCAAAAATCTGAAACAGGAAAGGTACAAAACTCCCAGACAAATTTTTAACATAAATAATCTTGTATCCTTTGTTTTTCCTCACTCCCCCTAGATTATTTGAGCAATAAAACATGTTGGAAATCAACAAGCTCCTCTTATGTGTTTAAAGAAAATAATACTAAATGTAATTATGTACATCTTTCAAAATTTTATGGATTTATGACATTAAAATTAGAAATTCAGCATTCTGACTCTCAACCAGCCTTTATTATCTGAGGTTCTTTGTCTAAACCAATGAATTCAGAACAATAATTGGAATGAGTGTTTTTTTAATTATTCAACAGACAGGACCCAGCAGCATTTTAGACACATAGGCAAAAGAGACTGAGCTCAGAGATAGCTAGACAGACACCTGGATATCTGAAACCTTAGATGTGACTGTCTTCCAGGACTCGAGTTGACACAGGCCACCCCTGGTTAACACTGCATTTCCCACATGGTTTGTCAATGCCAAACTTGTTTTCCTCTCAGAATTTTCAGATAATCCACGGAACACAGTGAGCCAGTGATGGAAATACACAGTATACTCATACCTTTAGGTAGTTTAGTAACAACGGAATGAAACTCACCTATAGAATATGGTGAGAACTCATTTGACACTCTACTATGCTATAAGCAAGCAACCTTACATCAATGGGCCTCAGAGTAGCTTGGAAAACACCGACATTTGTATCCTTGGTATCTTGCTTGTTGAGTGAAGCACTCAGTTGAGTCACTGTAGGGCTCAGTGCTGATTAAATCCTGATTCTTTAAAAAGAGGCATATTTACTGAGTACATTGGGGAGAAATGGGGAGCTTGGCACAAAGCACAGTCTGTACTGTGCTCTGTTCTCTTTATTTCTAAATTAAAGTAGTCTGCTAAGGTGTGCAAGTACATGAATTATTATTTTCCTAACATTAAACACTTGATTTAAAGCATATTCCCTTAGAAGGAAGGTATAATTTGGGAATTATTTGAAGTCTCAAAGTGGTTAGAAATTGGGTTTAGCCAGATTTCTAACAGTAAGCAAAAGTCAGCATCTGATAAGAAGCTGCTGTACTTTATCGATGCAAAGGAGGTAAGTACCCTCTTGGGGGGTTTTCTGTTCAAGAACATCCTAGCTGTTATTTGCAAACTGCAGTGTACAATTCTGAATATTTTCAGATACATTTACCCAACATAACCCACTTCTCCTCCTCAAAGGTAGCTTCCAAGTAAGTGGGCAAAGTTTTAATGACATACTAGTTGTAACATGAGTTTTGTGAGGCAGGAAATCTCCCCTCCATTACCTATTCATATGCAGTATTGAATTATAAAATAAAGCACAGAACCAAAATAGATAGACTTTCCAACAGAGACACATGCAACCACATTACAAAGTCAATTTCATATATGGGATCCTACGCTGAATCATTTAGCTATTTAGGAATGCATTTCGCAGCTAACTCACCCTGGCAGCCCCAATGGGAGGCAGTTCCTCTTGAAATAAATATGGAGTCATCAAACAGGCATCACTGTGACAATTAACTGCTGGGCTTGAAGGAACCTTCACATGGCTTTTCAAAGCAGCAGGAACAAAAAGAGAGACTTCATGAGTCACAAGCGGAATCTACATAAGGGAACAATTTTTTGCAAAAATCCATCTTGAATAAATGCTCTATAATAGTCCCCTTTTTACTCAGCACTATTAAGAAATAAAGGATTCCATGTAACTGAATTTTCCAGGTAACTTGAAACTTTCTACTTGTTCATGAAATAGAGAAAAAGGGGGAGAGGCAAAGATAGAATTGGATAGTAACATGCCTAAATATATTACAGCACACAGAGCCCCATTTCTCTAAATAGAGACTCGAGTGTTTTAATTTAATTTTGTAAGTTCTTTAGTTGACTTGAAATCATCCGTTTGAAAACCTCTTGCAATTGTTCCAAGAAGGGAGTGCAAATCTGGACCAGAGTAGTAGGAGAGATAGAGGGAATGAGACAGATTTGAGATATATTTTAGAGGGAATATTAACAGAATTCAGTGACTGATTGAACATGGCATTTAGACCAACACTGAAGAAAAACACCATTCCTATTTTCTGGCACAAATAGCTGGGAAGATAGCAGAACTATGCATGATGGCATTGCACACAGAAGGAGGAACAGGTTGTAGAGGAAAATAACAAAACATTTGATAAAATCCATAATCTAGAACTTAATAGAACTCATAAATAAAAGAAAAAGACTGGAGCCAGGGAAATAATATCTGCATAACTCAGACCCGAGCAACCCACCAGCTCTGGTCAGGCCCACTTTCAGAGCATAGTGACTTTTGATTGCCCCTCAGTTGTAAGATTGGGCTTGTCTACTTGCACGGTTTCAGACAGTTAGAAATAGTACATGGTGGAGGGCAGCAAACAGGAGCAGCTCAGTCTGCACGATAAGCTTGGACAGCACAGTGCAAAGCTGAGTGATGTTCTCCACAAAATACCCTGGATTTTGTGAGGATTATGTGAACTGTTAATCATAAGACCAGTGGTTCATTACTTCTTTCAGAACTCAAAACAAAGCTATGAGTTGGTATGATTACTAGCATCGTACAGATGAGTCAACAATGCACAGAGAGCTTTATCCACTTATTAAAATGATATGCAGTAAGTTGTTATTTTGATCCATTTGTACTTCACTTTAAATGCTGGCTCTCTTTTTTCACTAAGACCCACAACTGAGGACAATGCATGGAATTTAAGGATGGTATAGCTATCAACTCTGTAAAAAACAAAACTCCCTTTGAAGAATTAGAGCTGTAAGTGTAAAATACTTGACACCATGAAGTGGTAAACTCTCTGTCACTTGAATTGTCCTAGGAAAAGTAACTGCACCTGCTCACTACATTTTAAATGCCATTTATTTATTTTTTTTCAATTCTGACTTCTAATTAGTACATATTTACAGTGCATGATGGCTATGTTCTTCATGGGGAGTTGGTATGTGTATATAATACATGTTAATTCTTCTTCTTACTCTCTCCTCTCTCCCCACTCACTCCCACTCTTGGTTCCTTCCCAAGTACTAAGGTTTTAGTTAAAACCAGTACTAAGGTTTTAGTAAGGGTTAAGTATTGCAATTGGGTGGCCTTGCATCATCTTGCTTGCCGTCCTTTGTTTATTCTTTCCTTTTGGTCTTCTCTACATGGTAATGCAAATCACTGGAGACCTTACTTGAGTGACTATCAGATGTAACCATTTTCCCCAGAAGGCCATAGTTGAGCGGGAAATAACTGCCCAGGATGAGGATCTTCAGGACCCAGAGAGCTTTTCTCTTACTTGTGAGCCATCTATTCTCCTAGGTGGAAATGTTTAACACATCAGCTATTAGTTCCTTTCAGAGACAGAGACACAAAGATAAATTGTCTTTGGGAGCAATGGGCAAATGTGGCAGAAAGACTTCTGCATTATAAATTTATGGTTTTTCTTATGTATTTCCCCAGTTCCTTGCCCCCATTCAAGAAGGAAACAGGCAACAACCAGAAAAGGTTCATGACAAGTCTTACTAGCTTTTTATGGTCAAGAGACTAAATTCATTCAGATTAGTAGGGTCTGAAATAAGAGGGATACTCAAAAACTAAAAGAGATTTCCTTGGCTGTGAGAAATGTGGTAGGAAAAAAAAAAATCATGTTCCAGCCTCATAAGTATACCTGTGTCCTATTTCTATATAACACTGAAAAATCAGTTGATGTGTATGTAAGTGTCCCAAGGAGGGTAAGTGCTAGGGCCCAAGGCTCATTGCCTTACAAACATTTGTTAAATACATCATGACCCATGGGGATGAAATCATACGCTTCTCAACAGAGCTGGTACACTGGTACTTTGTTATCACTCCAGGGCTTTGAGTAGTCACGGAGATGTGGAGAGAAGAAGCCCTAAGAATATGTAGTTCAATTTTCTGTGAGCCGAAAATACCGTGGGCTCAAGATTAGAAATTTTGGCGATATAATGACAAAGGAAATGAAAAACAAATGTTGGTTTCTCAAACAAGAATGGAGATGCAGATTCTCATTCACTCCAAAGTTTGAAGCGCTAAAAGACACCAAAGAAAATGTACAGAGAGGGGTCAGAGTGGAACAGTGAATCCTGGTAAGAAAATCCCAAGGGCAAAAGTCCCTGAAAAGGTATGACACCATGGACGATGAATCGCAGATATTGAATAATCCTGGGTTCAAAGGCAGCAGGGTGCTGCTGTCAAGGGTATGGAGGACCCCTCAAAAACAGGATACTCTTCATCTCTCACCACAACTGCACATATTTCCTGAACAGCAGACTTCCTTACAGGATTCAAATTCTTATATATTTTCAAGGCAAATCCTCATTTTATCTTCTCCAAAAAGGCCAAGCAGAGTCTAATTTAGTGTGACACTTTCATGTCCAAACTACTTTTATTCCTCAGAGTGAACTGAGTCTGAACATCAAAATGAAATTTCAAATAAGGAAGGCTACATGAGGTTCCCCCCCCCACCCCCTTCTTACCTAAGACTTCAAACTTTTGCTAGAAAGGCTGTTGCACTATGAAAGATACTTTAGCAGAAATACGATAGTTCCCTCTAGGGGTAAGAGAACTTCACCCATAAAATATAATCTAACCATTTACCTCCTATTTAAGCAACTGAGATGTCAGGCTTTCTCATTGCATATTTGGGACGTCTGCTGTGTTTCTTTCCTTCTGTATATTCTGCTGTGGTACTCAGTCTCTAAAGATGTCTTCTACCACTCACCCTCCTCCCTGTACATATAGGCTGATCCTCTCATCAGGACCTGGAAACTGTTTTGATCATTCTCACTGAATCTGGGCTGGCCTTGTAATTAATGGAAGTACAGAACTGACATTGTTCCAGTTTCAGATGTCACTTAAAAGAGCTCTGCCAGGTTCTCCTCCATATTTTCAAGGGAAGTCAGATTAAATACTAAAAGAAAGCAGAGGCTAGACTATTAAATGATAAAATGTAACACGCAGAGAGAAGTACAAGAGAGACGGGAAGGAAAGGAAAGGCGAAAGGAGAGAGAGGGGTTGTGTGAAGGAGTTCTGACATGCTAGACCTTGATCGATTCAATTTAGACCTTCCAGGGGCCACAGTCAGAGCAGAATAATGGTCCGACTGAGCCTTGTCTGAATTCTTGACCCTGAGAAACACGAAATCATTGTGGATTTAAGCTACAATGGGTAACTGAAATACAAGTCTAGAGCTCATTATGTATAATGCCAACATTCTTTCACCACAATTTCAATTCTCATGAATGTTCACAATGAAAGTAAATTATAATATTTATAAGTACTTTCTGTATTCTTCTAGAGAAAACTACGCAACACAAATACATTTATATGTTTCTAGCCCAAGCTGAACTTCAATTCATTTCTATAATTCTCACATAGAGGTGGGCATGGTGGCACATGCCTGTAATTCGTGCACTTGGGAGGCTGAGGCAGGAGAATCACTGTGAGTTTGAGGCCAGCCTGAGCTACATAGTGAGTTCAAAGCCAGCATGGATTGCATAGTGATATCCTGTCTCAAAAAAAGATATATATACATATATATACTCATGTATGTTCCTGGACGTATATCCCTGGATCATTCTTCATTTCACACTGGCTATGGAACTTTTCACTATTTTTCCCCAGCCCTTCTTTTCCTTTTCCCACCTCCCTCAAACACAATTAAACTTTACTTCCTGCTTCAAATAATGAGTAGATATGGAGATTACTTCCATCTCCCCAGTTTTCCTGTGGGGAAAGAAAGTCCCTATATTGTTGACCTTATGTTTCCAGGAGCTAATTATTTAGTTAGTATGGGAGAAAGAAGCGGCCGTGCACTCTTCAATCCCTTCCTCTCTCAGATCTACCTGCACAGAGAGTGTACATTAACATTGCTGTAGGTGTTCCTGGCCCTGTACCAAGGGGCTTATTCTCTGTGGAAAGACTGGCTGATGTCCATTGGTTCCATGTGTGTAATTCAAAGCTACAGGACTGGTAGTTCTGTTTGCTCAGCCTTCACTACATTCTCCAATCAACCTATTAATAATAAAGCTATCATTTCAAGCTTCACCTTTCTCCTCCATTGCCATTTTTGTTTTGTTCTGAAACCGGGGAAAACAAAAAAGTTACTGATTCCTCAACACTTCCAAGGTATATGTACATCCTTTATTGACTGCAAACGAATATATCCTCTCCTCTCAGCTCAAAACAAAAAAAATATCGGTTTCATTCACTAAGCCTACTTCCTAAAATCTGTACCCCAATCCCTATCATTCCCCTATCCTCTGAAAAATTCATCCTCTCTTCTGCAGTTTTAACTCTTCCTTTACACTGAATCTATCTGCCCAACAAGTGTCTCTTTTATGAGTAATAACGTTTTCACCTTATGTCCAATTTCAATCCCTGCTATAGATATGTTTCCTTTCTCAATTCATTTCTTGAAGACTCATCTGTGCTACAGCCTTCTGTCATCACATTACTTAGACTCCTCAGTATTCTGTAGTATATCTTCCATTCCCACTGCTCCTCTTCAACTTTTCTTAGTATATTGGGCAAATGCTAGAACTCTCCATTCTATATCTTCCATGGCCTCTCTACTGTACCTACTCATGTTGGCCACTCTTCTATACACAAGTACTCCCTGTTTGCCTTCTAAATCTTTGTTTATTTATTCAGCTTTCCAGTCATAAGTGGTATTTTCCATGCCTGATTATTAAATACTAATATTTTTCCCAAGGCACCAGCATTGAGTCTCTTATGGCTCTGCAAATTCCGACTACACCATAACATTAATATATGTAGTTGTTTAATTATCATCTAACTATTACTGCCTAAATCGCTATCCCTAAACATAAACCTCTATCCTAAATTTCATTCATTTAATTCAATTACTTTTAATTACCTCATAACTTCTCTTGGGAGTTTTCAGACACTGAAAAACTGACATTTCTTTGTAAAACATTATTTCCCCAAGCCTTTTCATTCTTAAGTTTCGATTTACAGTGGTTAGCACTACAACCCAACTGGTTCCTCAGACTAACTTTTCTCGGGCACTCTTTCAGGCTCATGGAATAAATCATTAAACAATCAAAGATCTCATTCTAATGGCACTTTCATTCTAGTAGATGACAGACAATAAACAATAAACATAAATCAGTAAGCTCTAAAATATGTTAGAAAGAGCAGGATAAAAAAAATAATGATGCTAGAGTCAAGGAAAGAAAAGAGGGTTGATTTAAATTTTAAGCAGAGTGGCCAGTGGTCATTGAGAAGGTGAGATTTAAGCAAAGAATTGAAGGAGGTGAGGTTAGCCATTCTGAAATTGGAGTTGGTCTGCATTGATCTTGCACAGCAGGAAAAGATGAGATCAACAACTGAACAGAGGGCTGGATAATGTAAGATGTTCTAGACCTACATTAGAACATGGCATGGGCTTTAGCTCTGATTTGGATGAAATGGCAAGCCAGGGAATGATGACAAGCAGACAAGGAGTCTGACCTGACCTATGTTATAAAAAGATCTTTTTAGCTACAGTTCTGGGAAAAGACTGTAGATGCAAGAGCAGAATCAGGGAAAACAATCTGAAAACCACTGACACAACCCAAGTAGGAGGACTTTAAAACAGGATGAAGAAAGAGGAAAGGAAGAGAGACAGTAAGGATGTATCATAGGAAAGGAGGAATGAAGGAGGAAGCAAAAAAGGATATAAAGAGGACACCTGATGGAATGAAAAAGAAAGAAGAAAGAACTCCCTGTTCAAACTCTGAACCATTTGCTAACCCATCTGTATGATAGTCTGTCAGCTTCTGACTGAGCAGTATACCTGCTCTTCCTTTCCAGGGTAAGTGGTCACTAACCTCACTTCCTTTTGATTAATCAGAGAGTATTTTCTGCTGGCTGAGCTACATACCTGAAGGTCTGCCTACTTTTTGAACAACAAAATCAGCCCCTGGGACAAGATCTGAAAAGAAATTAGGATAAGCCTGATGGAAATCAGGCAACTGAACTAAATATAGTCCTATGTCCTATTTCTTTCTTTAATTTCTCTTTGCCTTGTTTTCTTGTGAATCTGTGTTTGGAGAGAAATTCTGTCTGTTTTTGCTTCAATAAAATGTTTGTGTTCTCTTAGCTTAGGAGGATGCTGAGAAATGGAGTGATTCACCAGTGACTCAAGGTGAGAAGGGAAAAGCTGAGAAGACAAGATGTGCAAATACCATTCGGGGAACCAGTAGGTTTTCTGCCTTGAGGAAAATATTTTTATCAAAACTGTATTTTTTAATTATTAAAAATAAGTATGTTTAAAATTGCAAGTTGTGCTATATTAATAACAGCTATTTTCCATGTGAAATTTCTTATAACATGTAGCCTTGATCTCTAGCTGCAGAAGAGGAAAATACTCATGTTTCTTTAGGTCTTTGCCTATTTTCCATGTTTCTCCCCAGCAAACAATTCACTGCAATATTGTTTTGCTTGGACAAAATTTGGCAGGATATTTAATAATCATCCTTCTTGGGTTGGAAGATGCTATATTGATCATTTTGAGAGATAATATTTACTTTTTTGGTCTGCATCCATTTGTTCTGCACATTTCTAATGCAGTTGCAGCAATTATTAGAGCTAATTCTTGAAAATGGAGCAATCCCAGGCTTTGGCTCCTATCTATAGGTTTTCCTTCACTTTTACAAATAATGATTTATGCAAAGTTACCAAGACAGCTATTGCTTCAATGCTAGGTTTATTATCTCCAAGATGAACAGACAAGTCATTAAGTGCTCATGGGAGGATTAGTGTAGAGAAGGATCACCACATTGTGATTTTCTGGTTACATGGTTCAATACAATGATGGCTTAAGGAAGTAAGAGCCAATCTTAGCACTGCCATTATGGAGCTGTATACATCATCAATAGACTGTTATAAAAGCTGTGACTGATAGGAATTTCCCCATCACAAAAGTTCCTTCCATCACATACCCACTAAGTGGATCACACGGAATAACATCTAAGAAATGTGATTGATTCCTCAGCTTTTGTTTCCTGATATATTTCTTATATCTGAGCTACGGTTATAAAATAATAGATTTCACAGTAGCCTTCTGCAATTAGCCTCATTTCTCTGTAGCCATATTTTATGTTTCTATTTCTTAACATACAGAGTGTTTGTGGATACATAATTGTATATGCTGCCCTGAGGACAGAGCACAGGATTTATCTGTACATTTAATGTGCATTGTAGCAGGTGGGACACAGGGGTAGGTGAATAAAAAAGATATAGCAATGCCTATGTGTACTTCTAAACACTGGCGCAAGTTAATTGTTTTCTTACTATAAAAGGTACCACCACCACCTATTTTCCTAAGATAAAGTCTTACCTCATTAGTCTCATTCGAACATCTTCCACAGTCTTTCCTCCAATTGCCCCTTCCAAGCTGGTATTCAATTCTTGCATCCAGTGCCCCACATTTCTACCAAAGTGGCCCAAGATCTCTACATCAAACCAGATGTTTTTCTACCTTGCTGTCTTTTGTCACACTAGCATTACTCCTCTGACATTCCTTGCTTTCCTAAAGTTTTAAGGGAAGTAATAATAACAAAGAGAACAGTCAAAGTAGTGTAGTAGAGGCTGTAGAACTGACATTTGTATAATTGGTATGGTTAGGTAGAGAACATATGTTTGGCCACAGATGCCAGTGTTTAATCCACCTTTCAGAACTTTAAATTCTGCAAAAAAGGGTGGATTGCTTAACCTCTCTGAACCTCAATGTCCTTGTTTTTTATTTGTTTGTTTGTCTGTTTTATTTGGGAGAGGATTCTGGCACAGGGGATTGAGCCAAGGGCCTTCACTCTGACTACATCTCCAGCCTTTTATTTTATTTTATATTTTTCATTTTGAGACAGGGTTGTGTTAACTCACTCAACCACCCAGGCTGAGCTAAAATTTGTGATGGTCTTGCCTCAGCATCCCAGAGTCCTGGAATTATAGGCATGTGCCACTGTTTCCAGGTTGGCATCCCCATCTTTAAAATGGAAATAGTAAAACAAGAATTATCGTGCAGATAGAAAGAGTTGACACATGTAGGGAGGGCTTAGAATGTAGTAAATATTCAACATTTGAATTAGGTTTGATTCCAGAGCATCGACCAAGTACTGGGCAGCGCACTCTTTCACTTATCTTAGTTAATGACATCGACAACCTCTGAGGCAGAACTGATTCCCCTTGCCCACCCAGTTTACTGATGATGAAACTAAGGCTCAGTATTAATCCAAAACTGCACAGCATGAAAGTGGCTGGGTTGTAATTCAAATCCAGACATCTATATTCCCAAGTTTGCCTCTTCAGTATGATTTTACTTGTCCCCAAAGGCCACTAAAAGTTCTACTCATCTGTCAAGATTGTCTTGGCCTCTAAAATCTTCAATGTCCTATAGGATTTATTAAACTATTGTTAGATTGTAGCATTATTTGAGTGTTTATTAGGTACTGAACATTTAACAAAACTTCATTTACTCATTTGATATTTATAATCTGATATATCTAATCTCTTCTCTTATGCTGTCATTAAAATAATTTGGATGGTATTTGAGGGACAGACCTTGACTTTTCCTATATTCTTTTGTACGCCCAGTGTGCACACAACAAAGTTTTAGGTATAATAAGTGGTCGTCAGAAGCCCTGTCATTGCTTATTTTGGGTGATAACAGTAATGATGTTTTCATCAGTGAAGATATTATAAGCACAGATAATGATTTAGATTGAACATGAGTTAAGTGAAGCAAGGCTTGGGGGAGTCAGAAAAAGATAAAATAAAAACTATTTTATTACATAGGACCACCACCAGACTGAAAAATGGGTTTTTGGGCTCAGAACTCTGCTTTTATCATTGTTGCTGTTACAATGTTTTGTGTATGATCATGGTAAGGGAAGAAGTTCACTTCTGTTCCACCTTGGGTTATCTGTGAAAATTTGTCAGCAATATTGGACTGACTGGTCTCCAAGAGGTGTAAAGAGCCAACAAGATAACGTCTATGAAGGTGTTCTCCAAATGTGCGTGAACCTCTGACATCTATCTACAAAGGGCATGTGTCCAGGCAGAGATGCTTGATCTCAAGTTGTGAACACCGCTGTAGCATATATTTTCTTCATAAAATGCATTCAATTACAACTATAAATTTTAAGTTGCTTCTTTAAAACCTTAATTAAAATTACTGGGCGTGCAACAATAAAAGGGAAACAACAAAGCTGCCTTGAGCTGTGATTAATGACTAGTCCATCAGGTTTGCTCACAAATAATCCACCGTGTGCTCCAAGCAACAATCTTACCAGTATCCGAGAGAAAGACAGAGGCTCAGTTCCTCCCCAGACCTGCTGGGTAGGAATAGGGATTTCAGCGAGGTTCTTCAGTGATGTGCATACACAGAAATATGAAACATTAATTCTTCACTAATCCTGTTTCAGCCTTCACTGATAGCTTATCTCAAATCACCCTTGAAAAAAATAAGCTGTTACTACATGTCAGGGATATCCCAGATCTCACCCAAAATGCCCGACCTCTGAACATTGAATCTCAAAAGGCATAGCTAATGTGTTATACGCCCAAAATGTGCTGTCAGTGCTATGAACTGGGCCTACTCAAATATTCTGTTTATCAAGGAATGCTGCATGATAATGGAGATGTTCTTTGGTTCAAAATTTTAAAACATTGTACTCTGCTTGGAATGATTTATCTACCTGCACCTACAAGGATGTAAAGAAGCAATGAGTTAATGGATTGTGTGTAGACAACCAATTTTCTCTTAAAAAGTATAAAACAAATAAACGTCTTTCCCCCAAATGAAACTCATGGAGAATCTTGGTGATTTACTAGTACAGTATGTCCATAGGGACTCGACTTGTACACAGGAATGACTTCTGGAGGTGTTTAGACCTCGGAGTTTAAGTAAGTCAGTGAAGCAAATAAATCTTCTGTTCAATAAGTAACTCACAGATTTTGGGGCACAATTATTCTCAACAATCTCCTAATCACCTTACAAATCTAGAAAATGAAGGCTCATTGCCACTTCATCAAAGCAGGAATTCTATTTCTTCAATATGTTCCACTGAGAAACAGAACAGTCACCAAAATAAATTTTTACATATTCTTTCTAACTTAGTTCTCTTCTAAAAGCATATTTATATGGTCCCAATGCGTAGTTAAGACTGATCAAGTCGACAGGAGTGACGAAATGGAGTACAGAGGCAATTATCCACATAATTTGGTATAATTTGCTTCTACCTGAATTGTAATTTAGACAATAACAGAAATGAGAGTTCCATGAGAACATGGATTTTTGTCATGTTATTCTCTAATATACTTCAAAATCCTTGAAAGCAAAGATTTTATTCTATTATATACCAATCTCCAAAACAAAACAAAACAAAACAAAACAAAACAAAACAAACAAAAAACTGGGTCATAATAGGATCTCAATAAGTAGTGTTTGAATAAATACATTCTTCCAACTCCTTGTGTGATAGTTGACAACTTGATTGACTTGAGAGGTACCTAGGAGATTAATAAAACACACTTCTAAGCATATCTGCATGGGCCATGCAACATGACCGTGAGGGGTATATCTACTCCATTACCCCTTCCTCTTTGCTTTTTGGTTTTTGTTTGTTTATTTGTTTTTCCTTGCTTGCTTTGCTTCTTGGCTGCAACAAGCTGAGCATCTTTTCTCTGCCATGCCATTCCACCGTGGTGTATGTGCCTCGGAGTCAGACAACTACGGACTGAAGCTTCTGAAACTGTGAACCAAAATAAACTTCTCCTCCTTTGAATTATGTGTGTCAGGTATTAGATCACAGTAAGGAAAAGCTAGTGGGTGTACCTTGAATTTCTAGTTTTCTTATGGAAAAATCTAGTATGTAGAGACACACCATGGATCACAAGATTTTCATAAGCCAAAACTGTACACAAATAATTGATCTGTGCACTGACCCTTTACAATTGTCTTCTTCTTTCCCTGGTTTTTTGATTACTAGACTGAAACTGTTCCATCAAGAGTTTAATTTCATGAAAGGCATGAAATAAGTGAAAGAAGACAGATATTAAAGTTAATCCAATCAGAGTATAAATTCTAATTCTGATACCAAGTACAAAAATTTGGATGAGTCATTCACCATTGAATTATCTAATCTTTAAGAAACAATATCTTCTTTGAATGACTGTTGAAATTTCATGTAAAAATCAGAGCAAATGTAGCCTCAAACTCACATACCAGTTATTATCACTGGCTTAAAGTTAATTGTGTAAATAAAATCAACTCAGCCCTAGCTAATATTCCTACAGATCAGGCTACTGCCTTTAGCCTTAGAATATGGGGCATATTGGAAGAATTATAAGTACAGAAAAATCATTGAAAGTTATTAAAGGTGGGCAAGGAGAAAGGATTTTACTGAAGGCAGTAAGATTTTTCTTTGCACTTAAGAATTAATTAATTCACTTTTACAAGGAATTTATGAGGTTGTGAGACCTCAAGTATTGTAACATCCTCAAAGATTTGCTTTCATTCTTTCTCCTTGCCTACCTAGTTTTCATTCCCTTTTCAGCTGAACTTTATTTATAGCATTGTAAGATGGGGATTCGGCTGATGAATCAATCTCATGAGGAAAACTTTATGATAATAAACTTTTCTACAAAATTCCACAAAATGAAACTGTTTTGTACTTTAAAAATTATAGGTGTGCCTGGAACTTAATGTTTGTGACATGATTAACATTATCACAGTCTGGCTGAAACTGGATACTAATAATAACCACTGAACTTAGAGCAAAATATGAAATCATTCACTCACAAATTCATTCATTCATTTATTCAGCCAGCAAACATTCCTTGAGCATTTACTATTTCCTAGTTCTTTGCTAAGTGCTGATAATGTAGGGTTTATTAAAGCCTTTACCTTTCTTCAAAAAGCTGACCAAAATACTAACTCATCACAATTAATAGTTAATTTTTATAGTGAAGTTAAGTATAGAAAATTATAGAGATAAAGGGAGGTTCTCAAAACCAGAATGAATCTATTCCAGATGTGATGATAAATGATACATTCTTAATTTTTTGTGTGTGTTTTTTTGAGACAGGGTCTCTCTGTGCAGTTCAGGCTGGCCTTGAGCTCACTTTGTTCAGGCTGAGCTCACTTTGTTCAGGTTGGTCTCAAACTTGCAACGATCCTCTTGCCTCAGCCTCCCGAGTGCTGGGATTACAGGAGTGCACCACCACACCTGGCTGTATTCTTAATTTACATTTAAGAAGAAAAAATTTTAAGTTGAGAAGGTGACAAAAGGGCAGGTTCTGCCACTTAATTTACAACAGAGCAGGACCCCTGTCTTTCTGTTCGCATCTCTCCTTGTGCTTCCACACTTCCTACAAGAAAGAAACTTAAGAGTACTTACCACCAACCAACTTTATTGAACTAGCAGCGGCAGCAAAAAAATTTAGAAATCCCTGAGGTCTTTGTAAACACCTTAGCACAGGTTTATGGAACCCATGAGCCTATTTTTTGGCTTACCAAGAAGCCTGCAGAGAGAAGCATCATTTTTCATTAATTTAGGACCCTCGCTAAACACATGATCGTATGTGTCCACTAATGTAGACACAATTGTGCTTCTTAGATTCTGTCCCACATTCCTGTAATTACAGAACAGAGTGTTACACTTAATGTGTTTACAAAGACAATTTCTACTACACTACTGTATAAAGTTTTTCACAGCAATAGTCTCTCTCATTGTATTTTTTTGCCTCCTGTACCTATGTCAGCTCAGTATTTACTAAAGGAATGGAAAAAAGCATCTATCTACTTTTAGTAATGAATTCACTGACCTCGGACTATGAGGAAAATTCTAGAACACTCTTCAAAGTTCTAGAACAACCCTTCTCCCAAATTTTACACAACTTGGTTAGAACTCCCTCTGCTGGTGAATGAGGTCAAATGCCCATGACTCATAACATTTATTGAGAAAAAGAGAATGTTTCCAAGCAGGAAAAAAAAAGTCTGAAACAGACTGCACTTCCTGAGGGAGCATTAAACTTCATCTTTAAGAGATCATTTCTTTGTGCAAAGAAACACTATAAAAAAGAGTGAACCTTATCATCAGTTTCACTGTAGTTGAGCCTGGGAGTAAAAAGCAGAGATTGAGAAATCTCCTGGGCTGAGATAGGAGAATGACTAATGAACTAGAAGATATCTGGGGTGTGTGATCCTTAATTGTACATTTCATTGCTTTTACTATTTTCTATTACAACTTTATAGCTGGCTGTGTTTTCCAAGATTCAATGGTTGGCAGCAAGACTTTAAGAAAATAAAAGAACCTCTCTACTACTTTAGAAACTTTTTCCCCTTTAACAGATTTTCTCTTTCCTCCCCTGAAGCAACAATTCTTCCAAAAACAAGCGCACTAAATTTATTTCAGAAATGAGTAGGGAATTTTAATATCTCACACTCATTTTCCCTTTACTTTCTTAAGCATTTTTCTTCCTTATATTTCAATATAAGGCAATATCATGACTCATAAGATTGATACCTAATTATTACAAGTGAAATAATTGCAGGTAATGGAGACATATTTCACTCTCAGAGCACCGAAGAAATTCAAGCATTTTATATGTTATGAATGGTTATTGGCTTTGAAAAGCCCAGAATTTATTGGTTCTTCCTTTAACTTAAGAAGTCCTAAGTTAGATGAAGCCAGTTAAAGTACAGAAGCTCATACAGAACAAATATACTTATGCAAAATAAAGTGAAACAGAAAATAAGGAAGGTCATTAGTATTCACTTAGTGTTTAATATGTATGAGAGATTATAATACATGTATCTCATACATGTAATATATGTATGAGAGATTATAATATATATATATATATGTAAAATCTTCATGGAAACCCTAGGAGGTATTTGTGCATTTCCTTTACTAAAAAGAGAATAGGCTCAGAGAATCTATGTAATTTGTTTGAGGATAAAAAAACCAAGAAATAACTGAGCCAGGATGAGAATTCAGGTCTGTTGGACTTTGATGTCTCTCAATGATAATTAAAGAAATCTTAGCACAGAATTCTAAAGAAATAATGAATTATAGATGTTCCTTCAATTTCATAAATAGGGACACTGAGGCTCAGAAGATTTTAAAACTTATCATGTGGTATCAGATTTGAAAGAAATCCATCCTGCTAAATTCTGTGTGTAAAACATAAGTTGACCCTCTGCTTCACTTATTTGACACTTCAGATGAAAGTTTTTAAGGATCAACATCATCACAGTGAGTGATCCAATTTTGTTTTAACAAACATCAGCCATGTCCATGAGTGGTAAATGAATTGAACTTAGTCTTTAAGTAGAATCAATTTGGTAAGCAAAAGTATCCAAATGATCTGATTCACTATTAAACACAGAGGTGTGACATTCTTTAGCACAAGTGGTCAAGGTGAACCTTCCATCCTGTTCTTCATCTGAGGAGGTACATAGTACCATACCCTATGGTATACATGCAAGATTGATCCCAGGACACCCAGGGATAGCAAAACAGATATTCATGTCCTTATATAAAATGATCCTTATATATAGTCTGAAAAATTCTCCCAAGTACTTTAACCTCTTGGTTATTTATAATATCTAATACAATGTAAATACTAGTAAATAATTATTACCTGTACTGCTTAGAAAATGGCAAGAAAAAGATATCTGTACATGTTGGGTATAGATGCAACTTTTTTTCCAAATATTTTTGATCCTAAGTTGATTCAACCCATGAATATGAAATCCACTGATTCAGAAGCCCAATTGTATATGATCATTCTATTCTGAACCCTATATTAAAAATATATTCTAGTCGTTGATTAACATTTCAACAAATGTCATATGATCCCTGACATTGCTGTATCGTTGAACCTCACCAGCATGTTCATAAGAGAAATTTGAGATCCAGAGACGTTAAGTACCTCACCGTGAAAGGTTCAGCCTTTGAGTGTAAGCCTAGGACTCTTTCCACTACTCTTGATACTAACTAGGGAATCACAACAGACTGTATAAGACTCTGACACACGTCTCACAGTTCACCCCCAAACAGGACATTTTAAACTTAACACCTCTTCATATAAGGCAGTAAAGAAGTTAACAGGGAGGTACAAGGGTTGACATTGGGACAGATCCCCTGACTTTTTCTTTCTTCTCATCTGGAGATTAAATTCTTTGGGAAGAAAATTTTTTCCTTTAGGAATGTGAGCTACAAGGGATGTCATCACCCATGAAGGACAGGATAAATAGCAAAATTTACCCAAACCCTTGTCTGAAGAGGTGAAGCTTTCTCCTGGAAATATTTCATTGTACCATCACATTATTTTTCCTTCCACACAGATGACCACATATGTGGGGTCTTCCTTTTAGGAAAACTCACCTTCCCTATCCTCTCTTGGCCCATAAACATCTACTGTTCCATCAACTCTCTGATGCATAGTTGCTGCCTCACAAAAGTCTCTTCTGGCCCTCTGGGATAAGTCAATCTTCACTTTCATAACCTTTCTTGGTATCAAGTATCCCTCCTATCATTCACTCATTATGGTTACCAATGTACTTTCCCATTTGTGTGATTTATGGACTAATGTTGGTCACCACTGGATTACAGTATCCATAAACATGCTCACCATTGTTTCTCCATAATATATGTGAAATGGAAAATGCCTATAAATGTATATTCAATGATGTAATGAGTAAATAAATGAGCCAAGAGCATGAAAGAAAAAACATATATATATATATATCTATCCTGGGGTCAGACATTGAGATGATTGGGGGATTTTTAACCCTCCCAGTGTTGAAGTTTGCCTGAGTGGATGCAATGAGCTATTTTATTTGTTGTATTGTTGTTGTCATTACTATTGTTTGCTATTATTCTGCACATGATTTGGGCCTGTTTTTCAGTTGGGATCTAGAGAGGAGATTAAAGAGGAACTTTGGATAAGTAGAAAAAAGAAATGAATGGGAAATTACTTGATGTAATGCTCTGCTTTCTTCCCTAATAAATCAATAGGTGGGTTGTCAAAACAATGACGCATTCTTCAAGAAATGCATTTCTTACAATTTCCCAGGAACAAAAAATCTAAACAGAGTGTACTTCCAATTTACTCCTTGAATCCTTTAAATAGTATAAGACTTTGAACTCTGAAAGAATTTCTACAATCCAATTCACTTTCATCATCATGCCCTATACCCAGTTTTTAAACATTTCATTCTCAATGCTATTGTATTACAGTTCACAACAGAAATGTTTAATTCCCCCGAACACCTGTTTTTGCTCAAACAAAACAAAAACCATCAATACAGTTCAAGTTCAGTAAATCCTATCTACAATCCCCATTATTTTCATTGGGAAATAATAACAATTCCTGCACCTGAGAATTGAATACTCCATTCCACTTCTGTAAAGATTTTCATCAGCAAAACCCAGAGCACTCAAGTATACAGTGATGAGATTAGAGTCTGCTAAAACTATTGTAATGTTTTAGCTATCAGGTAGTGCTCATTTGACAATCTCTGTGTCCCCAAACTTAATGAAGTTATGACTGGGATATATTCAAATGAAACTCTGATGAGAAAGGAAAAAAAAAACTGCATTGTCCACATCATCAGAAGCCCTCGTGTGGAAATGGATCATTTCTGTAGCTTGGGGTAGCTAATTATTACTGAAATAGGGAGAGCTCATATTTAGAGAGGAAGTGCAGGTGGAGAAAACAGGCACCTGGAAAAAGCAGAGAGTCAACAGAGATAAAAGGGGCGCTTGCCTGCTGAGATGGAGAGACAGGAAAGTCAAAGTCGCCCAAGCTTATCTTCCAGCTGTAAAATCTGCCCAGGATCAGATGAAAAACATCATTAATTTCAATGTAATTAAATATCATTAATAAGATGCTCTGGAGTGTGTGCTTCTTAGAGATAATGGACGCCCCTGGGCATGGCCTTTGGGGAGGCTGTATCTCAGGATCATGCTGGCTCTGGGCTTCCACACAGAGTAAGGAAAGTGAAAGTTGTGCGTTTAGTTAACTTTGTTTATTGACTCCACAGCTCTTTCGACAACAGCACCATCTACAATAAAAAAAAGATCAGAAAAAACAGTATGTAGCAGCCATAAAATTTATCTTCGTTGAATCAATAGAAAGCATTGCATTTCCTGAAACCAACTCAGGCAACCAGTTCTCCTTAACAACCCCTATGGATAGATATGTGGAAGGAATGCCTTTATAAAAGTGGAGACACTTACAGAGTTTCATTTCTAAATTCAGCATAGAGAGTCACACAGCCAAAACATCTGTGAGTCAAATACACATACCTGTAAAGGGACTGATAATTGTGAATCTGCTCTTTTTGCACCATGAGTGTGGGGAACAACTAGCTCCCTTAGGTAGAAGAGATGGAAATATAGAAGCATAGACTGGACAAGCAGGTGTGTTCTAATTCATTCTCTCTCTCTCTCTCTCTCTCCTCCCTCTCCAAAAAAAAATACACTCAGGAAAATAACTATGCCTACCATCTGGAAAATTATTTCTCTTCTTTTTACTCTTACACATCATTCCCTTCACAGTACACTTATAACAAACAGATCCTTTGAGACGCCCTGCAAGTCGGTTCCTCTCTCCCTCTTCAAGTCTACTTTAGTTGTCCCCCTTCTCAGCTCTCTTGAAATTTCCCATTCCTCTCTGTGAGGTCACCTGCCATGCATGGAGTGGGCATTGATTCACATCACTGCCTCGGCACTCTACTAGGAGTGCAGCAGCCTGTGTTCTATGTGTCTTTGTATCATCAGCATGGAAAACAGTGAAGGGCATAGGGCAGCAATTCGACAAACAAGGAAAGGAAGAAGAAGGATAGGACAGAAACATACACACACACACACACACACACAGAGAGAGAGAGAGAGAGAGAGAGAGAGAGGATGAACAAGGTATTTGTGTGACTTGAACAAATTTTTACACCAGTGGACCATAGTCTCCTCATTTGCAAAGTGATGGAGTGGCTACTTCCAACCTAGAGAGCAGCATTTTGTGATTCTAGATTTGGAAAAACCTTACTGAGACTTAGCATTAGGCCAAAAAAGAAGCAATTAAAAGAAATACTTTAGATAAGAAATAGGTTTTAAAAATAATCCAATCAGCAGAATGCATCTGAAAATATGTGCAGAGCTCTAAGCCACTATCTTGAACAGTTGGGAAGTAGCATGTTCAGCAGTGCAAAGAATCTCTAGGGACTTGGCCAATATGAACTCACAGATGTTCCCATTGAAGTCAGCTGATGAATTTTCTTCACAACCATGTTTAACCAGAGTCCTCAGTTCACCTCCAGGGCACAGTCCACTCACACTCAGCTCATGCATCCTTGCTTTGACAGAGAGAGAGAGAGACAGAGAGACAGAGACAGAGAGAGAGAGAGAGAGAGAGAGAGAGAGAGAGAGACTCTTCTCACTGAGAATACAACCCATATTATCTATATCCCAAGAGTTGCTGACTTTTCTCTTTCTAAAGAAAAGTCATAATTTCAAGTAACAGTGCCAGAGCCGTAAGGTTTGGTCAATATTTTATGGTTTCTTTTCACTTACATTCTTCTCCCATACCTAAAACATTCTACTGCCATCTCCAGTCAAAGGTCATAGAGACTGGAAGGGTCCTGAGTTTTCCCATGAAGGGAATTTTTTTTTAATTGTGGTTGGGAAGACTAGGAGGATGCAAGAAGAAATAAAGGATTTGTGGGATATTGACTCTGCAGCAAAAGCTTTAAGTACAGAATGTCGTTACTTTAAAGCCTCATAAGATCCCTTCTAGGGGCCATCAGTATTTTACAAAGAGGAAGGAATGGAAGCAAGACGATTTCAAGATAACCAGCTTCTGTTGTCCGGCACATAAGTGACAGAGTGAAAGCCGAGCTTGAGCTGTGGGTAGTGCAGTCTTCATGCTTCCCCCTCATCTCCAACTCATCTGCTTCTTTGGTTGCTCCAGAAACTCTCCCTGGAGAGCTAAGGGGTGTGAAGGAGAAGTGGGGCCTCAAATCTTGGAGGCTGGGAAAACCTGAGCCTCTAGGCACCTTGCTCCAGTCACAGGTGGTGTCCTCTGATTAGCCTGGTGCTACAAACATGTAAGGCATTCGCATTTTCCTTGTGCCCCATGGTGTGACAAAGTTTAGTAAACAGTGCTCTAGCCTGGTCTTCTATCATTATACACATCTGCTGCAGTCACACATTTTACAACACGATAAACTTCACATGTAACTAAAGGGTTTCCTTTTATGTCTGTGCATACAAACTCATGATGGATTTCCCCTCTGCAGAACATCTTCCCCTTTTGTCTACCAGGTAAATTTCAACCTGTTTCAAAGCACTTGAAATGTGATGAAATGAAGTCCCCATTCTTTTTCTACCATGCACAAGCACACATGCCTCATTTAGGGTTCCTATTACAGGTTTTATGGCTGTCTTCTCCACCGGAAGCACACAAAAGGCACTTGGTATAGTTATGCTGAAGGAGTGAATGTTTGAAATGTGGAGGTAAAACTGCCTTAATCATTATAACATCACTAGCACCTAGTGGAGGAGTGAAAAAAACAACTGCTTCTGGGCCAAGTCTGGCCTACGGCCTGCTTTTACAGTAAGAATCCCAGAATAGCTTTTATATTTTTGAAGAGCTGTCCAAAAAATTAACAAGAGTATGTGATGCACCCATATGCAAGTATAATATATTCACTACGTCTGGCCCTTAATAAAAAATTTTCAAACCTTCAATAGCTAAATTAAACAATCAAGATTAATTGATAATATTGTCAAAAAATGAACCATAAGATATTTTAATTGTAATACGAAAATTAAAGTCAACAAGTTAAGCAAATATCCAACTGTTTCATTTAATCACAGTCTGTAAACTATCTAGGAAATATTTTGTAACTCAAGCTGCAAACCAAGCATACATTTATTTAGTCATATTTTTCATATTGTGTTAAACCTTATGTAAGAACATAAGTACTATTTTTTTTCATATTTACCTTCAAATGCTTGCACATCTGTTAATCATTTATTTCTCCTGTACTTGTGGATAGTTGAAGGCATCTCTAAGGAATATTTCTATGTGTGAGGGGATTAAAGCTGTATGACGAGAATTACTCACATACTACATAAAGAAGGACTGTTTTCCAAACTACAAAAGAATGCCTTTTTAGAATCTCTTTCCCACTATTATACAAGCTTAAACAGCACCTCTGAATC
>RJWT010001126.1:0-51812 GCA_004365215.1 Cuniculus paca
TCCAATGGTGCTTTTATTCTTTGATTTGATTGGTTTAAGTCCCTTTCCTACTATTTGAAGGCAATATGTGAGAAGATAGGAACAGCTCTTTTGAAAAATGAGACAATATGGTAGCCATTGCTGGTTTCTTGTTGTCTGACTTGAAGGCCTGTAAAGCTCTTTTGTTTTATCTGGTTTTATACTACTTTGTTTTGTTTGAGTTTATTGTCTGTAAATGTGTGAACAACCATTTTGAAGAAAGCAAGAGACACTAGGGTAACCATTGTTAATCTCCTGTTGTTATGTTTTGAAAACCTGTATAGCTTGCAGTGTTCTGTTTTGAAATGCTTTATTATGTTTGACTCTATTCTGTTTTCTTTTGCTTTGTTTTGTTCTGTTCTGTTTTGTTTTGTTTTGTTCTATTCTCTTTAAAATAAAAAAAATAAAATAGTAACATAGGTACAAATTAGGGAGCCATGCTGAAAAATCTTTTCACTATGATAGAAGTATGTGATTTTTATTTTTATTCTTTTGTCTTTCGAGACAGGGTTTCACAATGTAGTTCAGGCTGGCCTTCAACTCACTTTGTAGCCCAGGCTGGCTTCGAACTCCCAGTGAGTGCCAGAATTACAGGTGTGCACCACCACATCCAGCAGCATATGATATTTAAGTATATATTATTTTGTGAATGGATCTAGGGACAAATACAAAAAGAAGGAAATTCGTTAGAATAAGTTTTGAATAACATATGAACAATAGTACATTTTTATAAGTAGGTGCTAACTCTTTATATCTTGTGTGGTGTAATACATTTGACTAGGAATTTTATTTAAAAGTCTTTCTTCACTAAACAAGCTTAAACATGTGAAATAGTCAAAGCATGAAACACATTTTATATCATCTCTTTCACTTATTAAGAAATAAATAGTTGTCAAATATAGTGTGTAGTTTGATGAACAACTTTTTAATTCAGGTTACTTAGTGACACTTTTGTTGATATAGTCATATGTGAAGTACTTGTACAGTTAAAACAAGTCAATGAGCACATGAGAAAACATGAAAAAAATGTATCCATAGAAAGGGATGACCCTAAAAAAAAAAAAAGAAAGAAAGAGACGAGCCTATTGTAAATTACCATCTGCTAATGAAGGAATGGATTAACTCCTAAAATGTGATCATTTTCTAAATTCTGTCAGGGAAAACTTTAAGTTAGCAATACATATATATTAAGCTAGCCATATATATATGATTGACCCCAGGTTCTTCCCACTACCTTCCTGACCCTTGCTTTATATTTTAACTTTAGACAAGGTTTTGCCAAGTTGCCCAGTCTGGTTTCAAACTTGAAATCATCTTACCTTTGTCTCCCAGAGTACCTGGGATTACAGGTGTGTGCCACCATGCCTGTAGGCAAATAGAATTTATGATACGTAAATGAAAGTAGTGTATGTGTTGCTAGCTCATTTTTGCTTTTTCTTTGTAGCCTTCATTCATATCATTTTAAATCTTAATAGGAATAAAAAAAATCTCCCCCTAGGTTCTCAAAAAACTTACCACTTTGCATATATTGTATTCCTTATTGTTCATGTTTTATCTAGTTTAAAACAAAAAAACTTCTATATATATGCATCATATATATGATGTATATGTGTTTATATATATCATATTCTATATATATATATATTTTTTTTGACTCCAAGTAAGCTAAGATTATATATTACAAGTATTCAATAGAGGAATTTTGAATTGAAAGGTATGGTGCCTTACTAATATATCAACAATAGAAATAAGTTTTCAGGAACATTACAGGTGTCATTTTATATTTCTGCTACTGTGAACTCTATTTCACTTTGTTGAAGAAAACATGATTTGAAATATGATCCAGTCTAACACTCAAAATTTTCTGTGGATTAATTCCATCCTTCCAAATACATTCATTCTGGAATTTGCAATCATTCACCTCATTATCACAAAGGGAGACAACCAGAAACATCGGAGTATTTAGTCAATAAAGGATCATAGCACATAGACTCGTTTTTGGTTTTTGTTTATTGGTTTTTTGTTGAGTGTGAAGAAAGCTGATTAGCAAAGATAATTGAAAAGGAAAAATGTATTGAAGTCACCAGGTCGTCTTGATATTCAAAACCCAGGCAGAGATATGCTATATTGATGGCATAAAGAATTCCAGAGTCCATTTAGTGACTCATCATAATTTTTTTACTCATGTTTCTATATTATTTGATATAAACGGTTAAAGAAAAACCGTTTCACTTTATTAGTATGGATACCCAAATGCACGCATTTAAACTAGGCACTTAATTTTGAATTGGAAACAAAATGCAGGATTAACTATTCCATCTTTGTTATGGAACAGTGTCACCCACTCCGTCTCTGTCGACAAAATCCAGACAGGGAACAATAATTCACTGCAAGGAACACTGTGAAGTACCAGTTTTCACGCTGTTCTTAGTCCGACGATTTGTCATCTGAGTAAATGAGTTGATGAGCCAGGAAGATTTGTGATGCTCCCTTTTTCCTAATCTGGGAAACAGTTCCTTATATATGTGCATTATTTAAAACAAGAAGGCTTTAGAGCCGAAGTTGGTATCTTTCTGGGTCCGTCAAAGTGAATGCCTGTGGTAATGCAAATGGCACTGATTAACTAAATGTCATGGTTTGAGAAGAAGAGATTCAACCCAAGTGTGAAGCTTCAGGAAAAAATTTTCAAGGCCTTGCTTTGTTATTTCAGTTTCCTTAACTGTTTATATTGATGCTCTGTACATCTGGGCTGTGAAAAGCCACTCTGTGGCTCTCAATAATTTTCTAGAGTGTTAATTTTAAATTTGACACACACTTTTGCACAAATTTATATCTTAATACTTCACTCTCCATTAATTCCTTTAATCAGCACCCAAGTAATTGATACATAATTTTTCCCCAAGACCAAGTTTCAACTCCATTTACATTCAAGGGACAGAGTACTTGAAACTCTTTCCAAATAATAGACCTTACCATTTAAATTTTATATTACTTTGAAAATGATAACCTTATCCTTTAGTGTCCAGGGAACTTCAAAATAATACTGACAGTAAAGGTCATGTGGAAGTCTTTTCCTTGCAGTTATATTGGCAACTCTCCTATATCAAGATTTTGATGATCTTGCCTGATGGCAAATATCACTGAAAATATATGTTCAAGAAAATTGTAAAACAGAGTAGATTTGATAGCTGTAATTAGAAAAAATAATGGAAAGCCAGTAGTCATATGGTGTATCTGTAGTGAGCAAGAAGGTCTAAATCATCTGATACTCTAATTAATAAATATTATTGAATCAGGCATAGTTCTGAGGTTATATGAATCAGGCTTGTACAGATAGACAAGATCTCTTCATAGCACATTACTGTTTGCAAGGAGGAGAATCAATTTAAAAAGTAAACAGATAATAAAACATTTCATTGACAATAGTGACAATAAGTTGTGAATCATAGCAAATGAAATGGGTTATTTTTCAAATAATTAATTTCTCTTGCTCTTTTGACTAAGGAAAAGAAAAGATACAAGGGTTTTTTTTTTTTTTTTTTTTTTTTTGTCTTCTTGAGACAGGGTCTCGTTATGCAGTTCAGGCTGGTCATGCACTCACTTTGTAGCCCAGGCTGGTCTCGAACTTGCAACAATCCTCCTACCTCAGTCTCCCGAGTGCTGAGATTATAGGCATGCACCACCATGCCCGGTTCAAGGGTGATATTTTTACAAATAATTTTTTTTATAAATTAAGATAACCTGAAATTTTTTAGAATTATCAAAAGTGTACTGTCAGAAATGTAAATGAAGTATACCATATCCCCCAAAAGAAAATTTAATATTCATGCTTTTTTAGTACAGTTGTAAAATGTTATGTGTCAAGTGATAAAGTGGTTATAAAACAGAAATTAAATTGACAGGCAAGCTGCCGTAGGCGCGTGCAGACCTGACAATGTCTTGTCATTGCTTTCATCATTTCAGATCATCATTTTAATTTTTAAAGACTAGTTTAAACATCTGTCTAATAATTCCAAGGAAGATGCTCAAACCCGGTGAAGAGAGATTGTATGCTTGTTTGTTTTGGTTTATTGTGTTGCTGTGTTGTCAGTGAAAGAAGTGGGAATTGGTGACAGAATCATCTGCAGTATGAAGGTAATGAAAAGCCTTGAAATTCTGAAACCCTTATCTGTTTATAACCTCTAGAAAGCTACCCTTGTCAGAATGGTTTCCTTCATTTTTTTACTGTGTATCTGGAAAGTCACAGAAATGCTTGGTGATTTTCTAATACTAGAAGTTGAATTGCAGAAAAATAATACTACTCAAAGAAGAGATTGATATTGAAATGTTTCCGTATTGAGCTGCCGTCAGTGGCATTTGCACATGCCGATGAAGTGATTTTCCTGTGTATTTGGGTAATACTTTGATGTCTAACAGTTTAGGATGGGAACATACTCTTCGGTCACCAGAGTAGTACTGAATAGAGCTCTCAGGACAGACAACATTAAGAGCCCTGTCTGGTCAACACTAAAGTCTCCATGAATTACCACAGTGTTCTTACTCAAAGTATCAAACAGATATTCTGATCAGAAGATGGTCACTTAAAGAACCAGACTCCTTTTTCTGGACGCATGCTTCTTAAGAAGCTTTAAATCTGTATTTAGCTTATTGCTGGGGCAAATATATGGAAGGGTCCCAAATGTGAAAAGTGGCACGAATCACTTTTTCCCTTAGTCAGTCGTCACATACTCCCTTAGCTGCAAGATAGGTTAGGGAGTGTCCATGAAGAGGCTGTATTTCATAACCTGGCAGAGAGGGTGGGGGAGAAGAGAGAGAGAGAGAGAGAGAGAGAAAGAGAGAGAGATAACAGAGAGAGAGAATAGAGACAGAGACAGTTAGGAGGAAAGAGAGAGAGAACAGAGAGAGCTAGAATGAGAGAAATTCAAGTGTTTTAGCGATCAGATCACACAAAGATTAAATGTGTTTGTACAAACACCTACATTTTATAATTTAAGTGAATTAAAGAAAATAAATGAAAAGAATTATTTCATTTATATAAAATTAGTAAAAACATGCACAGTCCGAGGTGCATGCTTTTACTGATTTTAGAAATATGCATATTTTGAGAGTGAAACATGGGTAAATGTGTTTGGGATAGCCTAAACTATTTGAATGTGAATATATTTTTCTGTCTTTGCTTTGGTCAACTGAATTTTCTTTACAAATTACTTCTTCTAAGGCAATATCCTAGTATAGTATGGTCTAAAAGAGAAAGTTGCAAAAGAGAGAAAGGGGCTCTGCGAGGTTGGACAAAAACCAAGAAATTTATCAAAAACCAAACTTGACAGAATTGTTTGAGCAACTGTTTTGGCTACAAGTCACAAACCTAAAATATGTACATGCAACACTGATTTATGTTGTCTTTCTCTTGTGTAGTGTGTCTCTGTCTCTGTCTCTGTCTCTGTCTCTGTCTCTCCTCTATTGTTTTTCAAGCCAAGAAAGGACTTCTTGTTCTGATAACTAAATTTATGGGAGAGTCTTCCAGTCTTCCAACTTGGGTCTGTCGTGGTTGCACAAATGATGTTGTGAAGGCTCAGCTGCTCCATCTCCTCAGAAAGATTGTCTGCTTGCTTCAGGCGGGTTGGCCACGGATAGACACCAGTTGATTAACTCTGCAGGAGGGGAGGGAAGGGATCTGTCAGGCATTTCTCCCTCAGCCGAGTGTCGTGGGATCCACTTTTTTTATTATTCTGTTAGATTAAGGACAGTGTCTTAAATTGTCTTTTCATAAAAATGTTAACGACACTTTTAATGGACAATATTTACTTAGTCATCCTTGGAACACTGAAACACTTTTCTTTTATAGCAGGATTAGTAACTAGCAAATATCTCACAGGTAGAAACATTTTACAAAATCTGTCAGTCTTTATGTTCCTGGAATATGCAAATTGAGGGCACATAATTGGCTTTCAGACGCTGCTTCAGAGGTCTAATTTTTTAAATTCAGCCACTTTATATCTTACCATTGACTTGTGGGGTAAAACTGATTGTAGCTTTATTTGGTTTTGTACAGCTATTTTTAATGATATTATCATCCACCAGATGGATAAAGAAGTATATATTTTTATAGTTCTAAGAGCAAATGCAGGACGTGAATCATCTCTATCATTAAAGTAGGTTTAATTGTTTAAAGTTAATTTCCTTTTAGTTGCATTTCTGCAGTGGAGCTAGGAATGGCTCACTCCTCCCCGAATCCTGTACCTACTCCAGATCTTGACTCTTCTTCCCTCTCAGTGGTGCGAACTTGGTTTCTTCAAATAGTAACAGAATCAAATAAATGATGACTTTTTCGCTAAGATAAGAAATATAAAATATTTTCAGTTCTGTGAATGAGCAAGAAATAAAGCTAATTAGTTAAAACCATTGGGAATGACTTCGAAGCAGTCTGTGATAAAACGCAAGACTTTATCATGGAACAATTAAGTAAATTTGGCCTCAGGTATCTTTCTCATTCCCCAGAGAATGAATGATGAAATTCTAGCTTAGCATTGTAGTTTATTGGAGATTTATCTATTTTAATTGATTCAGCTTGATTATGAAACTCTAATGGAACAGTTGATGCAAAGAACATATTATGATAATATGTAAACCTCCCATGAGTTATCCTTAATTTCAAAAAGAGAGTACTCAACTTATTGTACAGTTCTGCAAAGGTGAAAACAAATAGTCAAAATACAGTGAATTTCAACATATTGTATGACCAAAAATATTTTCTTATGCTAGATCAATCTTTTTATTTATTTATTTATTTTTTGTACTGGAGATTGAACTCACAACCAGGCAGGCACTGTGCTGCTGAGCTATATCCCCGGCCTGCTAAGTATTTTTAGACCAGTAGATATGGAAAAGTTTTCAATACCAATTTTAAATGTTAGTGAAGAATAATTGAACTATGGCCAGATGGAAGGCCATAGTTTTGTTAACATTTCCTTCATTTATTTTTGATGGGATGTTATTGATTACAATTAAGTGCTTTAGAATGTATAAATCTCTAGCACTGGCTTTTATTTCGTTTTTAAGACTGGCGTGGTTCATGATAATAAGTGCACTGGCATTCACAAGGTGATTTTACCTGTAAATTCTGTTGCTACCAACACACTGAAAACTGGTGTTTGCAAAGAAAATGACGTGGTGATAAAGAAGTATATGCTGGAGGAAGACATCCTAATGTTGATAAACAGCCAAATGATATTCTTTATCCTTCACAGATGTAACTTAACAGTTAGCACAGTATAAACTTGGTCTTTTCTCAGAGGGATGGACCCAGCCCCTCATTTGAATGTGTGTATTTCCTTGTGGAGTTGTTCTATGAACAGAGCAAGGTTCGACTCAATAAGTCAGGTCATGGAATAATGATTATTCAGAGTGGCCAACTTTTCTGTTTCATCCTTTCCCATAAATTTTTAGTGTCTTCTATAAATTCTATTAATACCTGTCAAACAATCCATTCAAATCATCGTGTTCAAGATTTTGAAAATTAAATTTAATCTTCAAGATTGTTCAAGATTGAACAAAACTTGGATAACTATTTTTCCTTCATATCAAATATTTAAGTCTGGAAGATATATTTATTTTTTATGAGCCTTATAAAGAATATTTGAGGACTCAAAGTCAACGATATCAGCTTTTATGGTGATCTCATACATGTATGCATTTCAACATAGTACTGTGATTTTTGTATTCTGCGTATGAAAATATTTAGAAGAATAAAACTTCCTTTGTAGTCTTTTTTTTCTTTTGTAATGAAAAGTAGAATTAGAGCTGAAAGGAAACTTAGGAATCTTGTAATGTATTGTCTTCACATTGAAAGACTGAAAAGATTTAGGTACTTTGCCCACAGTTACACAGCTAAGTGACCCAATTTGGGCCATATTTGTGTTCTATTAAGAACTGGCCCAACGTTGTTCTACTATGCTTTTTTATTATTCCATTTATCTTTCTCTCCTCCTCCTTTTCTTTTCTTTTCTTTTCTTTTCTTTTCTTTTCTTTTCTTTTCTCTCTCTCTCCCTCTTTCTTTCTTTCTTTCTTTCTTTCTTTCTTTCTTTCTTTCTTTCTTTCTATTTGTGGAATGTTTACTATTGCCATAGAACTTTCTTAAAATGGGTGTTACAGAGACTGGTCGGGTTGTAGATAAGATCAGTGTGGATATTGTCTGCAACTCACCCCGTCAGAAGTCTAATTAACAGTGCTCTGCAAACCTTGCAGCACACCCTTGCAACCACTCTGCAGGGCGAGGTAAGGACTGCCTGAGTGTTTTCACGCGCATATGTTCCGTTGCACCTAGAGAGTCTCCAGAGTACTTGACTTTATAAACGCAAAAGTATACATTAGATTGAGGAAACCTAACACACTCTGGAAGAAAAATGTTATATAATTCACTAAACAATTAGCATCACTGTCCTTACATACAATAATTCATAAACTGAGCATAATGATTTCAGACCCTACTCATTAAATACCTTGAAAAGTGTTTTTTTCTTTTTCTTGTTTTGTTTTTTGTTTTGGCAAAGATCTCATCAGTTCTGATGTGAACAGAGTCTATTTTTTGTCAGATATTACTCAGACTCTCCTGTGTATCTGCCTTAGCATGTAATGTGATATATTTATAAATTTCTATTTTATTGGAGCTGGCGATGAGCTGTATTGTTTGTGCCAATTTTGGTTCATGTCTTTCTAAAAATGATGCATTTTAATACACGTTTGAAATGCTTGATGTTTATTTTACTTTTTACTTTCAATATTGCCAATATTATGTTATATTTATGTAAAGTTTAATAGATTCTCTGTTTTGACTTAAAAATTTGGTGTATTCCGTGGTTTCGATGAGGATTCCCATTTGTGTTAGTTATTCTCTTGTGGCTAAAAAAACCCAAATTTATTTTAAAAGGTGGTCATAAAGTCTTTTGTTTGGTAGAAATCTACATTACTAACTTGGGTCTGGGTTTCATTTGAATGGATCATTTTTCGAGAAATAATGTGCCTGTATTTCTTTTGCAAGTTAGAGAGAACAAGGGTTGGGAATGAGAGTATAGAAAATAAAAAGGAAATAATGATTCAATCGTCGGACTCACATAATTACTTATGTGGCAGGTAGATACGTGTGATCCTTTCTCCCTTCCATGCATAAACATATTTATAAAATAAATAGGTAGTACATTGTGTAATGTAGAAAACAGAAGTAGTTAGTTTTATTTACTGTGATTTGAAAACCTAGGAATATATGATTTTATCCAAACTAACTTTTGCTAGTAACTGCAACAATTTGATTAAACAACAGTGAATTAAAGTAGTAAGAAACTAGTGTTGTGAAGTATTCTGAGACAGTCTTTCTTGTGTATGCTTCGTATTCTTCTGTGAGTCATAAAAAAATGCAAAATGCCTTCATCTTAACTCTATCCTTTTTGGACTTTCCTAAAATCAACATGAAACCATATGTTTTTAATATTTCTCAGGTAAAATTTTTGAGAACCAGCAAAGCAGCTCTTGAAATTATGTTCCATTTGCTTTACTACTAAGCACTAGAAAAAGTATTTTCATGAACTGTGCCCCAAAACCCTCACGATTAAAGCATGAGAGATTTTTCACTGAAGCTTGCCCTGTACAACTGAAACACCAATGATGCCTGACAGAGATTGGAGGCACAAGTATGTGTGATGAGAAAAGTGAAAGACTATTCAGTTTGAAGGCAAAAACTCAAGAAAATGGCTTTTAAAAATTGACAATTTTATCCATTACTGTGGTATTGTATGTATCATGGGTATTCCTCATAAATTATATACAATATGAAATATAATTTAAATATGAGTATGTGAGCTGAATGCAATTTCAATAAAAATTGGTACTTTAGTAAACTCCAGCTTTTTTTTCTTACATAATTAAGATGACTACAGAAAGAAGTAAGTGTGTGCTGGTCAAATGATTAAGAAACTTTAGCACATTATTGAATCAAGGACATAAAATAATGTAGTTATGTGTGATGATTACCTGTAGAGTTTTAACTAATGAATACAGAACTAAAAATGTGTTCTAACTCCATGAGAAATCAGTCTAACTGAATTCCAGAATAATCGCTAATTTTTCTTGACTCTTTATTTTGGCGGTAGTTGGTACTGCACTGTATGGCCTTTACTGTATTCAAAGCATTCTGTCACATGTTTATTTATCAATAAATTCTACTTTGAATCCTTATGCAGAGAAGTAAAGGGTTATAAACTGAATCTTCAGCCCATTTCACTCAATTTAGTACAAATTTAATATTTATCACTTACATATAAAATATGTTACACATTGTGAAGATATTGTTTAAAAACATAATCTGCCATCCAATAAAATTATACAAAATTTGGATGTTAATGACACTAACATTCACTTTATCTCTGTGAGCATTCATTTGCTCTTTTTTATGGTGATGTCATGAAGTTCAGATGAAATTGGGATGAATATATTTATAAATACAATTCGTTTAATTTTAGCTGCTGTATTTGTATTGTAGGGGCTGAAGTAGAGAAAGTAGAACTATAATTTAAAGAAGTATCTTTTAGAACTAGAACATTTCTTCAAATGTGACTATTTGAGAGTAATATTTTGAAGGTTGTATGTATATATGGCATATATTAATGTGTATATGTTGCATAGATTATATATGCATTAATTTTTATAACACAAGTTATATTGATCTTTTATACTTGTGATTCATTAAGATTACTGCCAATGGTTTAAACTATATTTTTTTCTTATTCAAATAAGATATTTACTTTTACATCTTTCCTAATGTCTGTTGGGTAAAATATTGTGAATATGGGTATAATTTTAGAAAATGTAATATTTTTACTGTAACTCTGACCAGCAAAGAATTTTAATACTCTGTTCCTCTTATATTCTCCTCTTTAATTATACAATACTATAAACAAATATTTCATAATAGTACAAGAACAGTTAGTTATAGAAGTATGATCAGTATCAAAAATGGCCTTGTATTTATGCAATATAGGTAATAATCTATGAGGAAGAATTGTGATATATTTAACATAATCAAGTCAAGCATGCTTTTTTAAAAAGATACAAAGGACATATTAATGATTAAATTTGATATTTATGTGAAAACACCAAACACAGTTCTAGCTATATATTGAAATAAAAGCTCTTGGTTCTGAGTGATAGTAATGGTGGAAAGAACATGTTTGGCCCCCTTGTCAAAGATATGTTAGCTGAGGGTGTTTGGAGTTTTGTCTGGATTGTCTCATCTGTTCCACTGATCCTCAGGTTTTCATCTTTATTTTATTTATTTATTTTTATTTATTTATTTTATCAACATCATAGTAGCTTTGCAGTATAATTTCAAGTCAGGGATTGTGATGCCTCCTGCCTTACCTTTGTTACCTGGGATTGCCTTTGCTATTCTAGGTCTCTTCTCTCTCCCCATGAATTTTAGGAATGTTTTCTCTCAATCTGTGAGGTATGCTAATGGTATTTTGATCGGGATTGTGTTAAATCTGTTTACAGTTTTGAGAGTGTGGCCATTTTCACAATGTTGGTTTTTCCTATCCACGAGCAAGAGGTATCTTTCCATTTTCTGGTATCCTCTTTTATCTCCTTTTTCAGAGTATTATAATTGTCAGTATATAGATCTATTACTTCCTTTGTTAGATTGATTCCTAAGTATTTCATTCTTTTGGGTGCTATTGTAAAGGTGTGGTTTCTCTAATTTCTCTCTCAGGGAGTTTGTTGTTTGTGTACAAGAAGGATAGTGATTTTTGAGTGTTGACTTTATACTGGATACGTTACTGAATTTGCTTATTAAATCTAGAAGTCTTTTGGTGGAGTTTTTAGGGTCTTCTATGTAAAGTTATCATGTCATCTACAATTAGTGATAATTTAACTTCTTTTTTCTATTCTTATTCTTTTTATTTCACTCTCTTATCTAATTTCTCTGGGTAATCTTTCCAGAACTATGTTGAATAGAAGTGATGATAGTGGACATCCTTGTCTTGTTCCTCTTTTTAGAGTGAAAACTTTGAGTTTTTGTATATTTAGTATGAGCTATAAAGAAAGATAATCTCGAGGCTTTTGTAGATAAATGGGTTCAACTTGAGATCATACTCATAATTGAAATAAATCGTACTCGCATGCATAAACAACGTATTGTCTTCCTAGTGTAAGAAACTGAAAGAATAAATAAGATCCAAAATCTACAATAGATATTGTGAAAGGGGAAGAAACTGCTCAAAAGGAAAGACCAACTAAGATGAGGGAAAGGAGAAAAAAAGGAAGGGAAAAGCATATATATATATATATATACACACACACACACACACACATACACACAAGACAGTTAATTATATTACTAATTCCTATTAGCTCATTGAAAAGAACGGTTTGTGTTTATATTGTTTTATCAATTTTTCATGGCTATATCTTGTAATCTGAGCAACTATTTGGAAGATAATGATATGCAGTATACTAACTATTGTTAATCTCCTATTATCTTGTTTTGAGATTCTCAAAAAAAGATATTATGAACACTATTTACTGTAATGCCAACATTTTCAATCAATCAATCAAATTTAAAAATTAAAAACTAAAAACAAAAAGCAAAATAATGGTAGAAAGAATACTAGTATAGATCTAGTGATGTGAATTACAGAAGCAAAAGTTGATTTGGATGCTAGAAAAAAATCCTTCTGCAGAAATGTAATTCATCTGATCTAATTCGTTTTATCTGTCTTTGTGTACACTAACATTTTCCATAGGGATCTGAAGTAACTGTATCTGTGAAACAGACCTTACCATGAATTATTTTACAAGTTTTATTTCTGTGTGACCTGGTAGAGATAGCATGAGAGACTCTAGTATCAGGGTCTGCTTATGGCAATTAAGGGAGGTCTAAGAAAGCAGACTGTAAAAAAGGAGTAAGTCATGTTTCTGTTATAAAACTCAAGGGTGTTAAATCAAGTATCACCTATGTCATCATTTTGTTAATGTCATTTCCTAAGATTCAAGAATGAATGTAAAGCCCCGATATTCTACAGCTTACCATAATTCTGATAACAATCTGGTAAATGTTATTGAATTGTTTCAGAAGCTGATTGATTAAAGATGGCATTTGTATGAAAGGGCTTTGTAAAGTGAAATGGGCTTATAAAATGCTAATGCTGTGATGATGAAGATGATTGGAATGAAAACAAATCAAAGCCATAGTTTTTCCATAGAAGAGGAGGAAGATGTTGATGGTTCTTGCGCTAACAAGTGCAGCATCACCCTGAGTCTATAACCTAGTTTTGGCCATTTCTGCTGAAGCCAAGTGTCATTAATAAGTTCCTTTCCAAAAAGAAGGTGGTGAAGTTGATTTAGGAGAGAAAAACATGATGTTTTTCTCCTGTTGACTTAAAGGGAAAACAATGGAGAAGAATAACTGAAAAGTTGATCAAAAGCGTGTTGTCTATTTCATCTATAATAGGAAAAATCTCTTCATGTTTTCATTTTTTCCATAAGGGACAATTACTGTTTTTATATTTAATGCAATTTGGTTACTGAGAACAGGTCGTAAGCCATAAAATATAATATTTCTAGTAAAAGATACCTTCTCAGAGAGAAAGGAAAATTATATAGATAAGAGGAAAAGGAATTATCTATAAAGGCACCTTAGACTTTATATCTCCAAGTTATATTACACAAAAATTTTAACAGAGAATGAAAATAAAGTATTGTAGAGAGCTTTACTACTGCAAAATTAGGTTAAAAATGGTAGTGGGAAAGAAAGAATAAGAGAGAAGGGAGACGGGAAGGCCAGGAAGGAGACAGGGAGGCCGATCTAGTTATGCATAAATTACCTGTATGAATAGATACTTATCTAGTCACCCACCATCCCTCCAGTCATGGCTATCAGCCTGCACATCTAGCTATTTTTCTGACTGCTTATATTTTTCAGATATTTAGTGTGAAAAACCCAGTTCAGGAAATAGATATTAATGCAATAATAGTAATGCAAGTTGTCTTTAGAATGTGTAAATATTTTAGAGAACATGTTATTAGTACATTCTCAGACAATTTTTTTCTTCCAAAATATCCCCCAAGCTAACATTCTAAACAATAATATTAAGTAGTTGACTCAAGTGAATAACCCAATATTAAGATTTTTTAACCTTGGCATTAGTAACATTTTGGACATGATAATTCTCTTCTGGGTGGGGAGAGAGGGAGGAGAGGGATTTTTGAAGAGTTTATGATGTCTATAGCATCTTGGATATCTGCATGCTAGATACCAGTAGCAATCCCACACCCCCAAGTGTGACAGTCACAGATATCTCCAGACATTGACAAATGTTTTCTGAGAAGCAAAACATACCATTAGAGAGCCACCGTTTTATGCCTCTGTAAAGAATAATATAATCTGATATTCATAAATATGTCCAAAATCACAGGTGTTTACATAATATATTTTTAAATTAAAAATACGAAGTGCCTAGAAAAATCTCATAAGGAATTCCTATCTTCTACTTTCTACTGGAGTTAACAGACATATAAATGTTAGTATTATTTCAAAGCGTTTGAAAGTATGGAAACCTTAGCTTAACATCAGATAACCAGAAGCTCATATCGTGTTTAGGAACATGAGCTCTCTAATTTGATTCCTTGTCTCAATGGCAAGCCCATGTCATGTCTGCCACCTGTAACCTCCTTTCACTTCTTCTTGCTCATCCTCAAAGGTCCAGGAAATTCCTAACACACTTACTATTTTGTGTCATAAAAATACTTAAACCTTAGCCCTGCCTATTGTGTATTAACTGCCTTTGTCACCTCTTACTTGGCAAGAATTTCGTAACTTGTCTCTCTACTAGCTGCTCTTTGTTTACCAGGAAGGTGATGGCACAAACAATACTGATTTTAGCCTAATTTCCCCTACCTGCAGTGTCATTAGCTCACTACTGCCTTCCATAACTCTTGGAATCCCCACATTTTCTTTTTTCCAGAAAACCTGCTTGTCTTCGTTGCCTTATGTTGCCTTCACAAGTCAGACCCACCAACAGCAACAGCCTTGACTTAGACAAAATATTCTCACTGCCTGAATTGCACAGGTTTACCTGACTAATAAATTCAGTTCCAGAGGTTGAGTGGAGGGAATTTGATAGCGGGTACTGCACAATCAGAAACTGCCTGCTTCTTATTTTCATATATCAAGTTGTGAGGTGTGGAAAGCAAGGGACATCTTTATGTCCTTCCTTCTCTATACCTTTATACCTGGTGTAAAATGCTGCACATATAACACACATTCTGCACACTTTACGAGACAAATGCATAGCTTAAGGGGTTAGAAAAACCATACACCATTGTAACTATTAGCCTACATCAAGAAATAGAACTTCACTAGCAACCTGAGAAACTCCATCTTAATCTCAAAAGATTTTCTTCTTGAAAGTAACCACCCTTTGTTTTACGTAAATTTCTTCCTTGTGTTTCTTTATAGTTAAATCACCAAGTTTCCATAGACAATATGATTTGGTCTTGCATATTTTTGAAAAATTTCTTTGAAGAATTTATGTCTTTCTTCCTCTTTTCTTCCTATTAAAATTAATCTAGTTGAAGACCTAAGGTTCTTTGTGTGTTTGTTTGCTTGTTTTTTTAGTTGAATTTTCCTGAGCCTGGGTTTTATCAATTGCACTGTCACAGCAGAGTTTAATATTTTCCTATGATTTCTGTACTTCCACCAAGTTGGTAGCTATAATTAGAGACTGTATCATACTCATATTTAATCTCTTTGATGAAGCAATAGATGGTGGTGTGTTCTTTCAGCAGAAGGCATGCAATGTCTTGTCATCCAGAGCCAACAAGTATCTGACTTTAGCTTTCTCCCAAGTGAACAAGTTAGTCTGTCACTTGCATCGGGAAAATGTGAGACCCCATAGGATAGCAACGAACAGACACTTCATGTCTACATTGGTTCTCATCATGTCTCATAGCAAATCCCATGAGGGTGACTGAGAAGTACCAAAAGAAAAATAATGCTTTGAAGATGGATTTGTGTCCAAGGTCAGAAACTCTCAGCTTACAAAATGCCAGTGTTATAAAATGGACTGCTAACAGTTTTGTCTTCGGTCATGCAAAGGGAACTATCTGTACATTACAGTGTTGCTTAGTTTATAGTCATTCGTGGAAAAAAAATTGACAAGAACAAAAACTTCGAGAAGCCATGCAGAAATTCCATGCAGAATTCTCTCCCAACAATTTTCTGTTAGAGTGTTTGATCTTACTAGACATTGATGCTGAATACTTAGGACTATTTACTCATGAGGAATTTATGAATGGCAGTGCTCTAATGCTTTAAAATTATTTTTAGAACACTTTTAGGTTTATTAGAAAATTATAAAGAAAATACAGCATTGCCTATGACTCACACTCCATTTTTCTTACTGTTAATATCTTACAGTGGCACGGTACATTTCTCATATAAACACTCTGCTTTTAACATTTAATTTTCACTTATTGGTTTGAATACTTTATAAAGACATCCTGCTTTATAGAAACTGAATATTTGTGTCCCCACATGACTCACCTGTTGAAGCCAAGGATGGCAGTGGAGTTGAGAGCTTTGGGAGATGATCGGTCATGGTGGTGGCATCTTCATGAATGAGAGTCACATCCTCTTAAAAAAGCTCCCAGAGGGATCCCCTCCTGCCATTGAAAACACAGCAAAATGATATATTTCTGTGAATAAGGAAACAGGTTAGATTCCCTATGTTCCAGAAATGTAGGAGACACAGTTCTGTGGTTTACAAGCCACGTAGTCTAGAGCAGCTTATTATAGTAGCCCAAACAGACTAACACACTGCTTTTATTGTTAGGTAACTTTATAGCTCAGATAGAAAAAAAAAAGGTGAATGCTTCATGATTTTTTATACACACACACTTTTAAGAAAATCAATCTGTCCTCTATTATTATCTAAAAATGAGCAACTAATATCATTTAATATTATTATAAACTGACTTAAATATATTTGATGGGTTTCAATCAGGTACCATTATTACTATTTCTGAGACTCAGATTGCTCTATCTCTTTTTGACATGGCCTTATGATAGCTTCCTCATTAGCTGGTATGGTCAGAGTCTCCAGGTTCATCTTGTCTCCTTTTTACTCCAAACTCAGATTCTGAAATTTGGTTTTCTTTTAGCCCAGAACTGTACTCTAGGAGCTACATCCCTGGGCAACACACTGAGTAAACAGCCCTTTAGGACTTAGGTAATTATCTGTTCCTCTGCAAAGACTTCATTGATGTCCCTATGACAGAGTTATCTACTTCAATCTTGTTATTCACAGCATATACTTCTACCCCTATCTTAATGAGAATCCTTATGATAGTTCCATTATTGTGTCATAATGCTTTATTACCTTTATTGCTTATCATAGCTGTCTTCCTACTGAGACCCTAAGTCATGTTTCATACATTATTATTCCCAGAAAACAGCTTACCTTCTGATATACTCTAATTATAATGTGTGACCAAATGAAAACAAAATAGACAACTTAAGGAGGTATTTTTAAGTCAATGTACAGTTTTCACCTTGTGAGGAATATATATGCTACCTCAGAAGATATTTTGTTTGGTTTTTTGAGACTGAGTCTTGGTACATAGCCCAAGCTGGTCTCAAACTCACAGTGATCCTCCTGCCTCAGCCTCCCAAATGCTGGGATTTCAGGCACACATCATCATGCCCAAGTGGAAGACACTATAATGATTCTTTCGTGATGCATTTCCAGCAAAAGCAAAAAATTGAGGAAGATAATTTGATGACGAAATTGTTTGCTGAGACTGCGAACTTACAAACAAATATTCACATATACAAATGCATCTCTCAGTAAAAAAATCGTGTCAAAAAAATTGCAAATTCTCAGAAATGGAAGGGGATAATGTGTAGTAGCATATGTGATAATTTTATAACAAGATAAATGACTCATAAAATTTTTTTAAAAATTGTGTTTAAAGAATCAAAGAGAGAAACTAGCTGTGATCTCATGATAAATCTTTTTCAGAAAAGACTTCTCTCTTTAGTGCTCAGTGATGTTGCCTCTAGACTAAGACTGGAAATGATGAAAGACATCACTATTGTGAGAGTGAGATTATGTCTGCTTTCCTAGTTTTGTGATTTTTTTTTGTTTGTATATGTTTCTTTTTTACCACAAGTCTTCAGTGGCTTGAACAACACTTCTCACATTGTAGGTGGACAGTAAACACTTGGAATAAATCTTTGGATGAGGGGATGGATGAATATGCAAGGTTGAAAGCAGAGAGTCTTAAGGTCTTGTGGGGGAAGGGAAGTCAAGTACATGTTTACTAAGTACCTGCCACATGCAAATCTTGCTGATAATAAACAGTATTGTTTATTTTCCATATTAAATGAAAATGTTTTCTTCTTTATTTTTAATTGAAAAATGCCGGGTTAGGCTAAGTAATACGACATATTCCTATAACTAAGAAGCAATTTACTAAGTTTAAAATACTTGCATTTTCTACCTCTTCCTGGGAGCGCCGTTAGTCTGATAGTTAATCCTTTTAGGATCATTTGATAATAATTTCATTGTGAATATATACACAGAATCTCATTTGATTCAACATGTTTGTTTTAAAAGGTCCATGCTTTCCTAACATCTAAGACAATGCTGATTTTAAGATCTTACAGAGGGCTGGGTATTTAGCTCTGTGGCACAAGTCCCTGCCTGGCAAGCAAGAGGTCATGAGTTGGATCACCAGTACAAAAAAAAAAAAAGAGAGAGAGAGTTTTGTGACACTTTTTTTTTTTTTTAGCAGATTTTGCCTTTAGAAATGTCTGAAGTATACTGTGTTACTTCTATGAAATATTCTTGTAGAACTAATCTTTGTCATAGAGAAATATTGACATTCTGAAATCACAATTTTAGACTGTATTGTAGTGCACAGTAATTTAAATGGGGAGTAATTGTGTCCAGAGTTTGAAAGAAATTGGGATTTTTGACCTCAGGAATAAGATCTTATGTGGGCGTTTTTTTGGGGGGGTGTTATCATTTTTTATTTTAATATTTCCTTCACTTTTTTCAGTGTGACTTTGGACAAGTTGTTCTACTTTAGTTTATCTTGAAACTGATACACTACTTAGAGCAATGTGACTAGTAGATAACATAAAACACATAAAAATGCCTCACGTACAGAAAATCTAAATACAAGTTAATTGAATGACTAGTATGGCAAATACCTATTTAGAAACTGATTATTTGTATAAGGATACTTTAATATGCAAAACTTTTCAATTGCTGGTGTACAAGTCCCTAGCTTCAATATTTGTCATCCTGATCATTCCTCAGATGTCCTTAGAATTTTAGGAACCACTCTCTATGTCAAACTGACCATTACGAGCAGCACAAATAACATCGGACCTTGCTGAAGGAGAGGCCTGAAAAAAGCATTTGTTATTCATAAATTAATTAAGTCTTTTTTGTGTGTGCTTTTGTGGTCAAATGTTTAGGCAGATATTAAAGTGTATTCTGACATTCTGTCAAATCTATTCCTGAGACTTTGTCTCTCCTGGTTCTGAAATCGCTCACCCTTTTCATTTAAAAATAACAACAGCATCGTCACAGAAGTGGTCACCTCTCACTTTTGAATTCTCAGTGGTCGTTTCCCATATGCTTTTCAACTGCTGCTGTCAGACGTCACTGTATGAAGGGCCATTTCCTTGCTTTCAAATTTTGAAAGAGGAAAAAAATCACATTTGTGAACGACCTCAGACATAAAACTGTCACTCCCAATTGTGGACCGAGATGGAAACAAGCAGTTTTATTTTCGAAGCTTTATACTGATTCACAGCTATTCTTTTAGAAACATAGAAACCCATTTTTATATGTGCTGTGTAACAGAGGCAGCACATAGACAAAAGGTTAAGATTCTAAATTCCAAAAAATAACGTCGAGTGGCTGCTCTGACCCAGAGCTTTTGTTAAACAACAATAAAGGAATTTATTTCTCAAAATATTCCTAGAACTTGCGAATCTGGTTGGATTCATGTGATAGGCATTGTCCAACCCACACATGCAGACCTGGACAGCTGAAAACGAAGCCCTATAAGATTATAAACCTTTAACATATTGCAGTGGTATTGTTGCATAGATTGTAGATGAGGACACAATCCTGTATAGGAGAGGTTGCAGAACAGTGCTGATTCTATCTGCTGTGTTTTCTGCATTCAGTCAAAGCAACCTTTGTGTGTTAGGGACTCTGCAACTTGGCAAATCTTATGCAGCAATTACTGATAATAGTATTTCAGCCTACCTACCACAACGCATGTGTGTGGCTGTGAAGACAAGTGTTTATTGCTAATAAATAGCCATGTTCATTTTCTTGTTCAATCAGCAATCTCTAATGATTTGGTACCAGGAATTAGTTTCATGGAAAACAATTTTTCCATGGACATGGGGAGAGGGAAAGAAGGTTTGGGACGATTTATGCATATTTCATTTATTGTGTGCTTGATTTCTCTTATTACTACATTGTATTATATAATGAAATAATTATTTAACTCACTATAGTACAGAATTAAGTAGAAAAAATAATGAATGGGCCACGTGCAGACTAAAATAAGTGTCAGATTCTGTTTAAAACCAGCCAAGAGATGCAACTTAATTGTCACTTGCCACTCACTGATAGGGTTTATATATGAGTGTGAGCAACTGACTTATTCTGGTCTCTGTGCAGCCAAACTTCTCTACTAATGTTAATCTGTATTTACAGTTGCTCCCCAGTGCTCGCATCACTGCTTCAGCTGCACCCAACATCATCATTCATTAGATCCTCATAAGAAGGTACAACCTGGATTCCTTACATGTGCAGTTCACAGCAAGGTTCACACCTATGAGAATCTAATGCTGTTGCTCATCCTACAGGATGTGGAGCTCAGGTAGTAATGGTAGGGGTGGGGAAGAACTGTTAATGCAAATGTAGTTTTCCTAGGTTGTCTACCACTCACTTCCTGCTACACAGCCTGGTTCACACCTGTCACATTGTGGGGGTTGGAGACTTCAGTATTTAATTATGAATCATGGGCTTGTTTTATTATGTCATAAAGTAATTTAATAAGCTAAAATAATTTTATAGCTGCTGTTACATAGGAAATATAAAAATGTGTCAAATAATTTTGTTACTTATATCCAATAATTACATTGTGTGTATTTATATGTGACCCAAGACAATTGTTCTTCACTCATAGTGGCCCCAGCAAGGCAAGAGTTGGACACTGATGTCATCGATGATAAAACTCATAGACAGAAGGATAAAATAATTTACCCAACATAACACTGGTAAATGTTGGGATATGGACTTGGGCAATGTTAGTTTCCTTCAGGTGCTTTAACAAAATCTTCCAGATGGGTAGCTTAACAAGTATATTTATTTTCTAACAGTTCTGGAGCCTAGAAATTTGAGATTAAGGTGTTAGTAGGGTTGACTTCCTCTAGGATCTTCATCATTGGTTTGGAGATAACCATTTTCACCTTCTGTCTATAATGGTTCTCACTCTGTACAAGTCTAATTTCCCAATTCCCACCTCTTTGAAGAACACCAGTCATACTAGATCTAAAGAACTCAGCTTAACTTAATTATGCTTTTAATGAAACTATCTCCAAATATATTCCTATTCTGAAGTATGGGAGTTAGTGCTTCAATATGTAATCTCAGGGGTGAGTCATTCTGTTTAAAATAAACATTCAAAGGCCATACATACCCACATGCACTATGTGGGATTGATTTTTAATTAACCAGTTTTAATAACAAATGTGTATGGTGTTATATCATTTACTACTCTCAAATTATACAAAATATTTGTAAAGACTTGCAGAATTAATTGACAAGCACTTTGTGAAGAGGAAAGCAAGGTTGAATAAATTGTACAACATCAGTAAGTAATTCAGACAAAGATAAACTGAGATATGTCAGACTGCAGTATATAAATTTAAGCATTGAGCTACGTCATGCTAGGCAATTTGTTTCTGTATGGAAGAGAATTTGAATCAACACATGCACAATATAAATAAAAGTTATACATTTTTAGTTTATATGTTGCCTCAGTTGCATAAAAGTCCTGACAACCAAATTTTCTATTTGGTTCAAATTCTATTGATACCTCAACAAAGTGTAATTCAAAGATTTTCAAGTAGTCTTAGTACTATTTCACTTATGCAGTATATCTAACTTCAGTTAAAATTTATTACCCCAGATCATTAGAGCTTAATGTGCATATCTGATAGGAAAAATATTAGCATTATATTTTTAAATAATTGGAAAAGGATTACTTAAAATGTAAATATGGACTTCCGGGAAGATGGTGGAACAGTAAGCAGCAGAGTGAACATACTCTCTGAGAGAAACAGTCCAGATGCTAGAATATAGCATCCTGGGGAGGACAAGAAGGAAGGAAGTAGGTTCCCTGGACCGAGGAAGAATCTAAAATGTGAATTGAAGCCCACAGAGAGAGGAAAAAGAAAAACATAAAACAAAGAAGAAGGTTGTAGCTGGTGGCACCTTAGCCTGGAGCTGGACTCAACCTGCAAGAGGAGCAGAATTGTTGGAACCTGGGGATACATGGTCACAGTAACGCTGGCTGCTGGTGACCCCAGAGGTCTCTGCAAAGAGATGCAGTGGTGGAAGAGAGTGGCGGACATGCAGGACTGCATTGACTAGTGGTGAGTGTAGAGGAAGAGAGCAATTTTCCGGGAGCCATCTTGGAGTCAAGCAGGATAAGCCTGGAACCAAAATTGCTGCCAGTTTCTTCCAGCAGCTCCAGGTTAGGTACAGACCCGCGGAAATTGCTTGGACTGAGTCCCGCCCCCACATGCATTCCAAAGACCCTCCTGTAAGTTCCCCGCCAGCTTAGGTCCGCAGGCCCTGGATGGCTCTACCCCTGTGCACACTCCAAGGGCCCTTGTAGGACAGTACCAAGCTCAGTCCAGAGCATGAGCGCCCACCATCAGATACCCATAGCCAGCATTGGCTAGAAAAACCAAACAGTCTCACTTCAGAGAAATTGTAGCAAATGTGGGAAGTGCCTGGGACCCCACTACCCACATGTCTGCAAGAACCCAGGAATATGTCAAGATGAAGAAGGAAAAGGCAGTCTCTGGCATCCAACCCAAGCAGTGCAAGTCCAGGAGAGATAAACACGGAAGAGACCGAGAATCGCACACCTGAAATGTCTGAAGTGATGTCAACTGAAGTAAAGAAATAACTTCATGAGGCTATAAAAGAAATTAGAACAGAAATACTATCCCAGTAAAAGAAGAAATGAAAAACATAATAAAAGAATTGCTAAGCACCTCTGAAGAAGACATAGATAAAAAAATAGGGCATAGGAAAATGAGGAAAACCATGAATGAACAATATAAGAGAGATTCAGAATGCATGAAACAGATTCAAAGAAATATCCAGGAAAATAAAAACTCCATTGAAAACTGGAAAAACCATTTGAAAGAAACTAAAGATAGACTTTCAAACCTTGAAGACAGGTTTGCAGCTTGTGATCACAAAAGGAAAGATCTCTTAAAAATAACAAGGAACCAGGAAGTAACAATTCAACAGCTGCAAGACAATTCAAAGAAACATAACTTAAGAATTAAAGATGAGAGTGAAAAAGCAGGGGTCAAGACAAATGACATCAGGAGTCTATTTACAGAAATAATTTCTAAGAACTTCCCAAGCATGGAAAAAGAAAGTGACATTCAAATAAGTGAGGCATACAGACCTCCAGCTAGCCATAACCAAAACAAATCTACACCCAGACATATAATAATCAAGATCCCAAAATACAACACAAGAAAAGAATATTAAAAGCTGTTAGAGAAAAGAAACAGATCACCTATAAAGGAAAACCCATCAGAATCACAGCAGACTTCTCAACACAAGCCATCAAGTCAAGAAGAGGCTGGAGTGAAGTATTGCAAGTTCTGAAAGAAAACAACTTCCAACCCAGACTGATGTACCCTGCAAAACTTTCTTTCAAAATTAATGGAGAAGCAAGGTACTTCCATGAAAAAGAACAACTGAAGGAATTCATAACCACCAAACCAACCCTATGAAGAATACTAAAGGACATTCTAGAGAGAGATAAAAAGGACCATGGTCTCAGGAACAATGGCTAAGAGGGACCATCAATAAGGGGCAGTCAACTGAATGGAGGGGAAAAATAGGGAGCCAATGGCAGGAAAATAGCATGGCAGAGACAACACAGTGCAAGATGGCCAGAACTATTAATGTAGATGGCCTCAATGCACCAATAGAAAGAAACACAGGCAGAGTGGATCAGGAGATAGGATCCATCAATATGCTCTATACAAGAAACACATTTAACTAGAAAGAAAATTCATAGACTGAAAGTCAAAGGAGAGAGAACAATTCCCTCTGCGACAGGAAGCCAGAAAAAAAGTAAGGGTAGCTTGCTCATCAACTGCAAAATAGGTAAGAAAGACATGGCGTTTTATGTGGTGGGAACCTACTCAGCTATAAAGGATGATAACCTCAAGGCTTTTGTAGGTAAATAGATGCAACTTGAGATCATGCTTATGGATGAAATGGTTCAGAGTCACACGGGTGAATTTCGTGTTGTCTCCCTAATATACCAAACTAAAGGAGTTAGTGGGATCCAAAATGCACAATACATATTGGGAAAGTCAGAGGGGAGGAATTATCTAAAAAGGGAGGGCAGTGGCCACTGTTAATCTATTATCATGATTTGAAACTCATATTGTCTTCATTGTTCTGATTAGTTTCATTTTATTCTGTTTTGTTTGATTTTATTATACTTCATGACGTGGACAGCTATTTTAAAGATAAAATATATAATTGCAGCCATTGAAGATGTCCAATTATATTGTTTCAAAACTGTATTGCTTTCATTGTTTCGTTTTGATTGATTTTACTCTATTCTGTGTTGTTTGATTGTATTATGTCTGAAGGTGTAGGCAACTATTTTGAAGATAGCAAGAAGCATTATGGTAGCCCCTGCTGTTTTACTAGTATCTTGAAGTTCTATATTGCTTACATTGTTTTGCTTTTTTTTTTTTACTGGTTTTATTTTGTTCTATTTTATTCGATTTTATTCATCCCTAATGGCATGGGCAGCTATTTTGAAGATAACAAGAGCCATTATGGTAGCCATTGTTTATTGCCTTTTACCCTGTTTAGAAGTCATGTACCATGTTCATTGCTTTATTGTGATTGACTCTATTCTGTTTTATTTTGTTTGGTTATATTCTCTTAAAAAATGTAAATATGGAATTCAAGTTTGCAATGTATCTCTACCTGTATAAAATCAAAGAAAAGGCATATATAACGTGTGTGTGTGTGTGTGTGTGTGTGTGTGTGTGTTTGTGTGTAGTCAGGGATAATATCTTACTTTTTTAAAAATATCAATGCTTGAAATTGAGATATATGTGATTTTGTAAATGTATCCACAAAAACTCAGATTTAATTTTTATAATCCTGTAAAATATTTCATATCAATTACATATAACTGAGGTTTTTGAACAAAGAATTCATGAATTAGGTAGCAAACAGAGCCAGGAGAGGTTTAAAGAGCTCCTTCTAGGTATCTGAGCAAGTAATTTGTATGAACAGAAAAAGAAGTACCATAGAGTACACGTTTCTCTATAGAGAAATAGCCTAGTTTGATATAGCTTGAGATTTGTTTTGTTTGGACATGGTGCGATGAGTCATCTGCATTTTGTGGATTTAGTCTGATTATGTTGCATCGCATGATTGATTGGGGTTTAACTGCTATGATTGACTGAAACTCAGATACATTTTATGAGAATGAATTCTTAGTTGTAATTTGTTTTCATACTAAATTAGGTTACAGTTTGCTATGCAGGAGCTCAAAGTAGGTAGGTAGCTTTACACCAAATGTCATTTAACTTAACAAACCTAATTCGGTAATAACAAGTCCATGATACACAATATATTAGTCAGATTTTGCAGTGCTAGGATACAATAGCTGACACCCACAGTTAGAAGGAGAGGAGGTTTAATTTTCCTCACTGTTTCAGGAGATTGGTTCTGTAGTTAGCAGGCTCCAAGACAGAAACTCATGACAGAAGGACATAACAGGAACAAAGAAGCTCAGTTCATGGCTTCCAGGAGACAGAGCAGGGGAGCAGCACCAGAAGGAAAGGGGTGAGGCTCCAGATATAGAAGCCAAAGTTCTGCCTCCATGATCCTCCCCCAGACACACCCAGAGTGTGCTGTAATTTTCTGGGTGGCTCTCAGGCCGATCAGGTTGACACAATTAAGCATAATTGTCACCTCCAACCCTTTACCAATCTGATGACCATAAACACATATCCTTAAAACATACTTGATCACCAAATAAAAACAAAGCCATAATTCCTCTGAACATGGTGCACATATCTCACATACAACTGGAAACATGACAATCCCTTACTCAAAATCTCAACAGTGCCAACATTTTTCAGGAAAGCCCCTGTCCAAGTCTCTGTGATTCAAGGGAAACTCTTTTCTATCATGTTCTTTAAAAATCTTTAAAAAAAAAAAAGTTACATAGTCCCAAGATACATTGACCCTGGGGCAAAACTTCCTATTCTGAAAAGGAAAATAGAGGGACAGAAAAGAATTGGGTCAAAGCAAGACCAAAACCCAAGATGGCAATCATTAAGTCCTGCAGCTCCATGTCTGATGTGAAGTGCACAAACTAGTAAAATTTGAGTTCCAAAGAGTTTGTGCAGCCCCATCCTACAGTGTTACTGGTTGGACCCTGAAAGCCTTTCTCTTGGGCTGGCTCCACTCACAGCCTGCAGCTTTTCTCATCAGATGTTTGAAGTTCCTGTCATTTATAACTGTCTGTGATCTCCATTACAAGTTTTGCTTTATTACTACCACTTCACACTGCCCTCTCAGGATCTCTTTGTCTGACATCCCAACTTTCTTTTGAAATCTGAGTGGAAGCCTTCCTGACCTCACAACTGTGCACTCCGCATGCCTATGTAACCAGCATTACATGGATGATATAAGGTCTGCTATTAGAGAGAGCAGTAGCCAGACCCCATGGACCATGGCTACAGTGTCCTCTGAGTATCTGAATGACTGAGCATAGTGAAATGAGTTCTAAGAAACCAAGTCCTTAGGAGGTCCTTTTTAAGTAGGTGTCCCAGGTTTTGGCTTCTCAAATGGAAATTTACATTTTTACCCCTTTTGGCCTATAATGAGCCCAGTCTTACCTGCAAAGCATTTTCATTCTTATTCCTGTACAAAGTATTTTGTTTCTTTTTAAGGACACTAATGTCTTTAGCAATTATACCTCCTGTGACCCCAGTATTACACATAGTTATTTTGTGCAAAAACTCTGAATTTTGTCACTAGTTCTCACTGTAAGTATGACAAAAAAAAAAAACCAGAAGCACCGATGCCACAGCCTGAATGTTTGGCTGCCTGTGAATTACTTCTGATAGATCAATTAATCCACTTCCTTATCTGAGTTTCCGTAGAATGTCAAGACATGTGCAAAATGATGACTAATTTCCAGCCAGAGTGTAACACGCATGGCCTCTAGCCTAATTTCCAATGGAGTCCTTGTTCCTAACTAAAACCACCTGAGTCTGGCCTTTACTCTTTGCATTCCTATCAGCATTTTGATCTTCTGAGCTCCTACCAGAATTCCCAGTCTTACTCTGTGTAGCATTCTAAGGCTTCTCTAACCTGCATCTCCAAACCTTTCCAAACTCCCACTAACCACTTCCAAAGGCTTTAATTCACATGCTCAGATAGTATAATAGCAATGATTCTACTCTCTTATCAGTTTTCTGTATTGGTCAGATTTCTTGTCGCCGGAACATTGGAACATCATATCTGACATCCACACCTTTAATTTTTGTCACTGTTCTAGGGGACTTAGTCCATGGTTGGCTGGCTCCAGGGCAGAACATCATGGCAGAAGGGCATGGAGGAAGTTTAGTTCATGGTGCAATAGAAGCCTAAAAGGGAACAGAGGAGGGGAACAGTGCCAATGAGGGTCTAGATATAGACTCTAAGGTCATTTTTTCATGACCAAATCTGGACACATCTGAAAGTGTGCTTTATTGGAAAGTTCCCAAAACAATCAAAATGACACATTAAACTTAGCTGTCACATAGAGTCACAGTAAGGTGAGAAGATGGATGACCAATTGAAAATATAGACATGAGAGGGACTATTAAGAACTCTCCAGTCATCCTTTAAAAATATAAAGAACAAGGGAAAAGAGGTTACTTCTGGAGAGGTGATTTAAATACTTCTCTTTTGAGTGGGACTAGAGGCATTCACTACTAAGAAGTCATGGGTGAGTACATGGCTAAGTGGTCAGAGATGCGTGAATGGCTATAGATTCTGAGAATCCTGGTAGCTCTAGCACCTGAGAGACTGATATTTGTTGAGAGTTAGCAATTTTGCTAAGATGACTTGGAACAGGTTTTCTATCCCTTCAATGTTCTTGCCTGCTGAGTATAATGAGTACGAGCTCTACTCTCTTGCAGTCAGATTTATGACATTTTACATTACTCTATTTTTCCAAATCTAATTAGATCAGACTTTGAGTTGCAGATTGCCAGGGTGGCATAAGCGTCAGAGTTTTAAACAGTGGGAAAACCGAAAGTAAGTTTTCAAAACAAAACACACTATCTCTATAATCAGTAGGACTATGTAATGTTTGTTATATGCATATTACATTTTTTTCCTGCTTTATTTCTTACTATTATGGCAAAATTAAGAATGGTCTCTGCTTTAGATATTCTAAGACATGCTAGGAGGGACAGGAGCAGAAATTAATTTCCTAGGGAAGTTTAACACAAAACCTTACTGATAAAGAGGCTGCAATTTGCTACCATATTTGTCACCATCGGAGAGCACATGAATCCTGTAGTCATGACCTACAGGACTCTATCCTGTCACTGCCCTTGCCCTCCGCCCGAGCTGTCACCTCCTTACTCTTCTCTAGGATACTACAGATTTATTTAAATTCAAGTCAAACAATTGAAGTAATCACTTTTATATTCATGAACAACCTGTATGAGGGAGTTTATTTGTATTATTTGTGAATTATGTCTAGTTGGATATGAGTACCTTAGACATTGGAGTAGAATTTAAGAACTCAGCTATATTAACTCATTACAGAAGATTTCAGCAAAACAGGCATAGTTGCAAATAGATACTTACATTTAAAAAAGTAAGCAACAAACATGGATTTGATGAATCATTTGAGTAGGAAAATAATCTAGGAAACAATTTTACACTCTTAGCCTAGGATACATAATTGCTTTTAATAGGCCTAAAATTGTTCCTGAACATTGATTAAATATGTAATCAGAAATTATGAGGTAGTACAATCACTCTACATCTCAAGATAGATGAAGAAACATTTAAGGAGCTATTATAGCTTTCCACAAAGGACCAGTTTTGAGAAAACCACCTGAAAAAGAAAATAAATTATAATGATTAATAGTTGCTTAAAGAGTTGTGAAATTAAATACAAATTTAAAAATACAGAAGAGACTTTTCTGAAGTGATCTGCATGTAATAGTATAACCAGATGAGCTAATAAAATATCATTTAATATTGAAATAGCATCCATTGAAACTATCAGGAATTTTACAAGTATAGATTTTACATTTCACATAAATTGTATAACCATAAAATGGGTATTGTTTCTTTCAATTAGTAAAGAAGTCATGGTTTTGTCATTAGACTTATAGCTAATATACTATAAGAAGTTGATCACTTTTTTCATTTTCTGTACCTCTTATTTTCCACCATTATATGCTATAAGGCAAATAAGTTGTCTCTTGTGGTAGAAGAGTTTTGAATCATTTAAAGTTTTAATAATCTTCAATTGTATTTACTCTTTGAATAAAGCAGATGTAGAAGCATTCATTGACAATGGGAGTCAACCGGATTTACTGAGCGGAAATGTACTTTATGTGGAGGAAGATATGTCTTCAGATAGGCATTTGAGCTTCAGTTGACAAAGTAGACAGAGTTTCTGGGAGTAAATTATTACTGGATCAAAATGGAAGTTGAGATTTTCTCTTCGTAGGGCATTCTGATGACCTCCATATACTACCATGGTCCGTGGACACAAATCATGATTATATTGTTCAAGGAATGTTTTTCATTAGGCGTAAGCTCATAAAATCATTTTCCATGGAAAGCAATATGTACAAAACCCTTAAGTATTACTTCCCACCTTTCAATTCCACTCTATTCGAGTGAATGTCTGTTGAGTGCCAGGGTCTTCTTGGGGAGCTTATTACACACATGCACACGCACACGCACACACGCGCACACACACACACAGAAACACACACAGATTATAAAGAACTTTCTAAACTTTTGGAATAAATTGTAAATTGCATTTTGTGAGACAGAAACATGCTGAAGATTTGGAAACAGATTAATTAAAAATCAATAGTTCTTATGCAATGCTCTTATTTTATTTTCACCCCTCTGTTCTCAGACAATTCATCTGCTGCATGTATTATCTGATGCATGTACAGTGGCTAGCTTCTGTTAAACACTTGTGATTTCCTAGCAACTTATTATATCATTCAGTCCTTACAATGGCTTCACAGTGGAAATATTGCTATCTTTTCTTTTTTTTTTTTTTAAAGAAGGAACTAAGGACCACTGAGGTTTAACGAATTGATCAAGTTCACAGTTACTAAGTAAAAAGGTTGGGTTCTGACACCAACCTTGCTGGGCACACAAATCTTACCTTTGTACCTTGATGCTGTAGTTTCATAAGTTTGAAAGCTTTTTCTATTTTCAAATAAAGTTCTGAGACAGTTAAAATGTTATGTTACTGATATTCTTTCTGAGAACTGAAAGCAGAGGAACATGAGTAGTTAGCATCTTTATCTGGCCTTATCAGATTTTGTAACACTTAATTTACACTTTTGGATATCTCTTGGCTTTTTAACCAGATCTGCCAATATTGATTTACACCATGTTATCGACTTTTTTTGACCTTAAGCCACCCTACTATTATTAAGTTGTTTCCTGCAATTTTATTTTCAGTCAGTAGTGATTATGGCCCATATTCTACCATAAAATTTCCTTTAGCGATATTTCAAAACGCTTGTACACAGAAAGGTTTATGAACGTATGAAAAATGTGATTATAGATTGTATAAAATAGGAAGAGAACCAAAATTAAGGGGTCTTGTGTTTCTTTTAGATATTAGAACTAGATATGTATCTTCTGTAATTCTTTTAAAAAAATCCTTTGTTTCCATGAGCCTGTAGACATAAAAGATTAGAGCAACAAATCTTGGGTTGAGGGATTTGTGATCATCTTTTATTTCCTGTTATGTGTATTTTTTTCTTTGGGTAGGACAAAGGGGTACAGGGGATAAGGTTAATAGGATCTTCAGTATCATTATTATCAAATAATTCACCGTGAACTTTCTTACGGGGGGCTTTCTTCAAAACGCCTGCACATGTGCTCCCAGCATTGAAATATAACAATGTCCAGAGTTCATGTAACAAAATGTATTTATTGAGTTAATATTTAAGTTACACATACTTTTGCTTGGTGATGAAGGAATGATAAATAGTATGATCAGGCTGAGGATGTAGCTCAGCGGCACAGTGCCTGCCTGGCAAGTGCAAAGTTGTGAGTTTGATGCCTGGTACCTAAACAAGTAAATAAAATAAATAAATAAGTAATATGATCATGAAAGACACTCAATTTGAACACCAAACTTTCAACTAGAACAACCCAAAATCTCTACAAATAGTAACTGTTGCTTTTAATCTGACTCTTTGTAAAGGTAACAAAAGTATTTCTAAGAATAATTTAACCCATGCTCTACAATGAAAAATGTACTCATTTTACAAACAATACAAACATATGTGCATTAACATGTAAATGCAAACATATTCTTAGTTATATTGTACATAATTTTTATGACTAGGCATGCTTGGAGCTTGTCTTTGATATTAACTAATGTTTTTCTGTGTTCAATGATGTTCCATATCCAGCCCATCACATGCATTAGAGCCCTTAATATTCGTAGGTTTATTTGAAGCTTGTGCTAAAGTTTGGTCTCAGATACATGGCACATTTGTATCCATGAATAGCTACAAAGAATTTCCATCTAACAAATTCTGTATAATTGCTACTTAGCATTGCTTCTTTCCCACCAACTATTTCTTACTCCTGAGTGCTTCTTCTGTATTCTCTCTCCCAGCATCACCTATGTTAGCACCTTCCTTCTGGTATAAATCAATGACTTTTCAGTTTGGACAGGAAGAGTCACTTCCTGAGTGGGGTAGAGGAACGAGAGGAAGAAGGAAGACTCTTTTGGCATATTCTAGAGAAAGACTGAATATAGCCTCAATCCCCAAGATTCAATTTAGAGCTATTATTGTGCCCTGGAGCACTTAATAATTCAAATATAAAAGCTAAACAATAAATTATGTTCATAAAATTAATTTTATAATGAACACATTTTACTTTTGAGATTGTATGATGCCAGAATATGTTTTTATCTATCTTCTAAGAACTCAGCAAGTTATTAATTGAGGCAATGGAACAAAAATGGAAGAAAGATTTGTAGTGTTCTGGAGCTCAGTTCCTGTGGAAAAGTGAAACAGAAAGTAAGCTGTAGTGTCCAAAAGTGTATGCCAGTGCTGGCTTTTCACTGGTTTTCTTTCATGTTAGGCATTTATTTCTTTACTCCAAGGCTCTTTGTCCACAACGCCATGGTTACTCAGATTTCCTAACTGATGCCAATATAAGTCATTTAAGACATCTGTTGTCTCTCCCTTTTCATCTTTGCTCAATTAGGATTCTGTTTTTCTGGGTGATTATTGCAGCATGCATGCCCCTAATAATTGTGAGGCCCAGGCAAAACCATAGAGGGAGTCTCGAATATTTTATGTGTATATTAATAGATGGTTTTTAGTATTCAGTATTGTTGGTGGCTCAGATCTATTTCACAACCTGAAGCTCTTCGGCTAACATGGGGTCCAAAAGCCATACCAAAGGGCACATCGTTACCAATTAAAAGCTAGAAAGATTTCTCATAGTACATGACTGTTAGTTACATAGCTTCTTTTCTCATAAACATTTTCTTTATAATAGAATTATTATAAACCAAGCAGGAATTAGTAAATAAAATGTTTTGTCTTTTCTGCTTTGACAGAACTTTACAGTGATGTGGATGGTCAGCTCCAGTGTTAGTTTTGGGGCTGCTTAGGAATAGGGTATTGATATAGGGCAATGAAAGTCTCAACATACTAGATTGTCTGGTATGAGTTCGTGTTCTCTAAAATCAAAGAATGCATTTTAGGAACAGTAGAGGTTAAGAGTAGAACATATTTATTGAGAGAAAGAAAGCTTCTGTCTGAGAGAGAGACAGAAGGGGTCCTGAATGGGTTGCCAAAGACTCTGTCTTCTTTAGGGACTTTTGTAGAGTAAAACCACAAAGTGAGGCAGGTCCAAGGTGGGGAAAACCTGCCAACTTGCAAGGTGCCCACTTGCCCAACTTGCAAGGGCATAAGGTGGGACAGAACTATGGTTAACCAATAAGATTAATTGCTCAGGTAAAATTGATTAAATCAAGGACAAATGGGGAAGCCAGTCATGTAGCAAGCAAGCCTGCTGAAAGAGTAGTGACTTCCTGTAGGGTTTGGGATGGTCTTTCCTCGCTTCCAGAGATGCAGTTAGAGATAGAGATAGAGATGCAGTTAGAATATCAGTCCTTAGGATGTGGGTGTATTTGTTTGATCTTTTGTCTTGAGGTCTGGCCCACAGTGAGAGATGTCTGTCTCCTCCAGTGTTGCAAGATATGTGGTCTTCTGCACTGGCTCCTTCGAAGGCCCAGCCCTGTCTGACTGCCTATAATATTTCTATCTAACTCAGTTGCTTGTAACAGTATGACATAGGGAGAAATGACCCCCAGCATGTAGCCTCTGTTCCACCCTGTTCTGTCCTAAATTGTGAAAGGTCTGTATGCAAGCAAGTGGAAACACTGGTCACTGGTCTCGCATCTTTGTACTTACCCTTCAAACTCACGTGACTGGTTCACCAATCCTTCCTAGATGTGTGAATACTGATTGCATGGTTCTCTGTTGAGAAGGAAGAGTGAGAAAGATGATTTTACAGGCTCTGCATAAGCTATGGTTATTCAGGAATCACAAGGTTTGGAGTAGGAAATGAGAATGCAGACTCAGGTGGGCATTTTACTTGAACTCACAGACTGCCTGGTGGCTCAAGGCATGACCAGAAAAGGGCCAAAGTGCTCAAGAAATACACTGAAGAATTGTATTTTGATTTTTTGACTTTTGTTAGTATCTTCTTGCAGTACACAGTGATTACATTCATTGCAGGGAGTTGCTTCAGGTACATAACACATTTCTTTCTTTCCCCTTCCCTCCACCCACTTTCATTTTGCCAGCTTCAGATTCATTTATGAGACCTTGTAAAGTTAATTATTATATATACAGATTAAAAGCAGACTGATAGGCAAAAAACACATAAAATGCATAAGACAACTGCAGCAATTCTAGGTACACTTTTAGATAAATTGTCCAGATTGCTGCTAGTTTGAACATAGAGATAAAGAGTAGGCACAAGTAACTCTATTGCAGTAATCTAGATGAGGAGCAATGAAGGTCAGATGGTTGCAATGGATGACAGAAATGGTTGCATTCCTGATCATTTTGCAAGGAGAATGAATAGAATGGATCACATTTGCTGCATGAAGGAGAATCAAAGATGAATATTTATTATTTTGACTTGAAAACCAGAAAGGTTGGATTAACCTTAACTGAGATGTTCAAGGCTGCTGTAGGGAAGGGATATGAAAGATCCATTTTTGATAGGTGTATCCAAAAAGTATATTAGACATCCAAATGAAAACAAAACTTAGTAAATAAGGAGGGGAAGAGGAGTTAAAGGGAGGGGAGATGATTAGGAAAAAAAGAGGAATCAAGCTATATCATATACGGGTGCAAATTCCCTATGATGAATATGATCACTATGTATATCTAACTGTACCAATAAACTCAATAAAAAAGAGGATATTGAGTAGGCAGATGGATTTATGAGTCTAGAATTTAAGGGAGAGAGTAGAGATAAAAATTTGGAGATCATCACAAGCTAAGATTACTAAGGGGGTGAGAGTAGATAGAGAAAAAAGGTGAAAACTGGTGTTTCTGAGATACTTCAGCACCTTTGCATTATTTTGGGGTTTTCGTTAAATTAACGTATACTGACATAACTTTTATGATCATCTTGATCATTTTGCTAGGAGATGATAACTTTAGATGAAACTCACCTTTTTTTATGACCATTTTGTTTAAAATATCTTACAGGATTTCAAGTAATTGATATTATGAACAACTAAATTTGGATATTAGTAAAAATAAAAATTGTGAGTGTGGTGAGTTTAGAGACAATAATCAGTTTTTTGATACATGTTGTTTATAAATATGTCCCTCAGATATATACAGGACTAATGTCCTTGATAAATGCAGCCCTAAGTAGAAACACGGCCATTTAAAATCCGTCCTAAAGTCTAATACTAATGCAGCAGTGTTTTATTTGCGATAAGCTTACCAATGTGCTTTTCATGTAAATGCTGATTGATGGTTATGTGCCCTTATGTAATTGTACTCTATCAATGAATGAGACTTTATTCCTTTAACCATATTCCAATCTCCAATCTCACACAATGAAATTCATGGTTTTATTTTTAGCACATCCTTAGCTTTTCAAAAGGAATACAACTTATACTTCAAGAAGGATTGCACACCTTTGTAATCATGTATTATACCCCAACATGAATACAAATATGGTGTGGCATAAGAATGTGGCATGTAGATTAGTGTACTAAATTAAAAACCGAAAGTTAGAGTTAAATAATTCATTTAATTTCAATGACTACATACACATGCTAATAAGTTGATGTAATTTTTTTTTAACACAGACAATTGTTTGTGTCTTTTCAGTCCATCAGAGAAGTCACAGGCTATGTATTAGTGGCCCTAAACCAGTTTCGTTACCTGCCTTTGGAGAATTTACGGATTATTCGTGGGACAAAACTTTATGAAGATAGATATGCCTTGGCAATATTTCTAAACTATAGAAAAGATGGAAACTTTGGACTTCAAGAACTTGGATTAAAGAACTTGACAGGTAAGGACTGTTTCAAAAATAGCTAATAAACATTTACTGTGAAGATAATATTCTGTCACATTGTGTGCGGTTACTATGGAATGTGTAAAATAAGGAACACTCCAAAGCATTAAAATATCTGCTATTTATTTAGTTTATGAGAAATGCTGCCTATGCTTTTACTCACAGATTTTGTAAGTGCAGTTTGAAAGATACCATAGTATTGTATCTCAGTCGAACAGAAGTAAACTGTTCAGTGACTGAAAAGTAAGATATGAAGCAGGTTTAAGAAAGCTTTAGGTGGTCTCAGATGAACAGTGGACCATATCACAAAATCTCTGCAAAAACATCACAGCTCTCACTCTTGTGAAAGCTTAGTAATATCTACGACTTCATATCTAATTCAGTTAATCTTCAGGTTTTTCACACAGTCACTTATATTCGGAAAGTATGTCTCATTCATGTAATTTCTCTTATTCAGTAGCTGACTAAATGTCGTAAGTAAGTCCTCCTTGAAATGCTTTAATAACAACAGAGTTATTTTTTCTCTTTAAGGTTTAAGATACATAATGCTAACAACCTACAATTATTATGGAATCAATGTCATAAATTCATACAGTTCATAGTTCATAAAGGATCTGATGGAAGAATTTTTGGCATAAAGTTTCTTATGAATTTTACCATGTGCCCTCTGGGAACAAGGAGTATTATTTAACCTAAATGAAAAAAAATCTGTATATTTTGCATCCAAAATGTGGTAATTTTATATGTATTTTGAGTCCACTCTGTAGTAATCTTTCCAGGCAATGAAAATTAGACATGTTAGAAGTATTGCCTTATTAAACTAGTAAAAGTAAGACCAGGTTAGCAAGATTGTCAAGCTATTGACATTGTTTGTTCTTCTACATTAATAATGATTATAAAACATACAGTTTGAAATGGGAAGTAGCTTCATAGTCTGATATATAAGACAAAATTGAAATATTTTGGGTGAAGAAAGGCATACTTCTAATAAATAACTTCTTGTGTTATTTATTTAGGACATGATTGCTACAAAAGTGATTTAATAATGATAAATGCAAATTGTTTAGAATTTATAGATTCCTTCATAACCATGTTATTTTCTTTCTAAGATAGTCTTTCTGTTGAGGAAATTTTTTTTACTAAATTGCTACTTACAAATAAATAATGATGGAGGAATTTTGGAAATGAAATGGATAAAAAAAGATTGAAATTAGGAATCTAAAAATAATATAATCCAGTAAAAATGTGAATAGGAAGCATTGTGTTTTTTTCTTTTCTCTGATTAAAAAATGAATACATTCCTCCAAAATATTTTATACTTGAACCTCTTTATTCATCTATAAAATGTGCTATTTTAACAATTTTCCACATATTAAAATAGTGTTAAAAGATTTGTCACACATATTTCCACATCTAAAATCAGTACACTAAAATATTCACAAAAGTTATTTACAAAAATTATGCCAGCTTTAAACATACTTTAACTATTGAGTGAATTCACACCATGTGTTAATTATAACTTGCTTAAACATTGTCTTAGCAAAATACAACACAACTATTTAAAAAATATTCTATTCTTTTCTGTATCCGAAACCCTGATGATATTTTCTAGTGCAGTTCTATAAATGGATAATTATATGATTATGAGCTTATTGCTCAGAAAAATCTGTATTGATTTGATTTATTAATTTCTATTTTGAACATGAGTTAAAGAACTGTGCAATGAAATGAATGGTGGGAAACTGGAATAATTTGGATATTTTTCATAAGTTTTATTTATTAGGTATTTGACAATTATATACCAAAATTATTCTGTAAGAGGGCATCTAGTAGTATGGAATTTAATTTAGGTAATATGACACTAAAATTGATTTTGAGAATTGTAAGTTACATAGCAAACATAAATGTATTTGTGTGCCAGAATGTTAGGAAGTAGGACAGAAGATACCTGTTTATACGAAAAGGAATTTGGGGAAACATTTGTTCAACATATAATATCTTAAAAATCTACATATTCTAGATGGCCTAGTGAAAGCCACAAATGTATGCCGAAATTTTCTTCAAGCAAGAATGGTTGTATGCTCTGGAAGGATGTTTACTCTAAGTTGCTTGTTTATGTGTTACATACAGCAAGCTGATAATTAAAGGAAAAAATGTGTAGGGCCACGCGGCTGGTCCTAATCACAGGCTAAATAGAAAACCTGCTTTAAGAACGGAATGCCTTCAGAACAGCACACTTGCTTCCTAGGAACCCTCTCTTCATGTGAGGCAGAAGTGCAGTTAACAGGAGGACTACCTTATTCACAGCGAACGGTCGGATCTTCTTTCAACTCGCTCCGTCGGGATTTTTGTTAGCTTGGTGGTCACCAAAAGTCATTCCACAGCCTTCTTAGAGCAGTGGGCAGCACATCAGCGTCATCCATGAACTAAAAGACATTAGTTCATTCTGCCTATGTCCAAAGACAAGAAAAATACTTAAACATCTTCTCCGGCTAAACAGATAACCTTTTACTGCCTCTACTCACATTTCCCTGGTTCGCTATGGGCCAAGTGAGAAGAGGCAGGTTACTACATTAAAAATAGGCCAGCCGGGCGTGGTGGCTCACGCCTGTAATACCAGCACTCGGGAGGCCGAGACAGGCGGATCGTTGTGAGTTCGAGACCAGCCTGGGCTACAAAGTGAGCTCAAGGCCAGCCTAAACGGCATAGTGAGACCCTGTCTCAAAAACAGGGCTGGGGATCTAGCTCAGCGGCCTAAGCGCCTGCCCGGCAAGCGCAAGGTCATGAGTTCAATCCCCAGTGCCGCAAAAAAATAAATAAATAAATAAATAAAAATAAAAATAGGCCACCAATCTAAAAGGGGCCGGGGAACTTGTCTTGACATCTTCTAGTTATCCTGCTCACATGGTATCATTCTTTTCTGGTCAGGGGAGAGATGCAGTTTTATTAGTTTGTCCCTTTTGAAGTATAAACACGCCCTTCTAGAGGCCACTGGGGCTGTTACTGCTGGATCAGATGAGTGTGTAGCTGGCTGGAGAGGAATACATCATGGCTTTTATTAAGGTTCCTTGCAGGTGAAAATCACTCTTGGTGATGAAGTCAGGCTCATTTTTTTATTACCTGCTTCTTAACCAAATATTCCTGTTCAAAATTCAAACCCAACATTCAATATTAAATTTGCAACCTTAAGTATAGGCTTGTATATATTTTGTCATTGGTATGGCCAATTCTTACAGAAATTTCACTCCATGGAACACAAAAAACCTGTTATTTCTCTCTCTTCTATAATTTGTAAAATCACCTTATCTATCACTAATGGCGAATAATTTTGAAGAATTTCATCTGCATATTGTACTTTAGATATCAAGGAATCTGAGTAATATCTAACTTGTATCTACTGTATTCATATCCTATTTATAATGGATAGGTACAATTTAGGTACTAATTTTAGACATAGATATATTTATTGTATCAAGTTTTACTTTAAATATTAAATTTTACTTTATAAATTATGAGAATATCTATTTTGAGTATATAAAACTTAGACTAATACAAAAATAGAATTTATATCTTTAGCACATTAGGTAAATATATTTTCAAACTAATTCATTCACATGTTTTTGCTTTTACTTAATGTTTGATGAATATTGTAACTGGCTAAGCCTATCCTGGCTCATCTCAAATCACTACTTAGATGACAAAAAATTTAAAAAGAAAAAAACATGTTATGTGGGAAATTACTCAATAATAATTCAAAGCATATAGTAAGTTTACTGGATTCTGGTATAAACTAAAAATAAAATGTTTAAGAAACACAATATGCAAATGATATAAAATTTGAAAGCTAGGACATCTAAACATGACTTGAATGCCTGCGTTTACATACCCAGCTGCTATGAATTAACATAATATTCAAAATAATGCAGGTCCTTTTCACATTGAAGTTCTTCCACGCTCCTTGATATTATTCAGTAAAGATCACATAACCTACCTAAGATCAAGCCAGTCCTGTGGTGCACAGTTGTAATCCTAGCATTTGAAAGGCTGGAGCAGGCGGATGGCAAGTTCGAAGCCAGCCTGAACTACATAACAAGACCCTTTCTCTAAAAAGCAAACCAAAGGAAAACAAAGCAAAACCCCTAATATCAAAATGGACAGAGCACCTGACTCAAGGTACCTCAAGGAGCTTGTATATTAAATCAGAAAATCTCTGTTTAAATGATCTACTACTACAAACAGTCTTTATCTTGAAAACCGTGGGAAAAAAAATATTCTGTCAGTGTGTTGCTTCAGGAATTAAAAAAAAGAAAGCAGAGAACTGCCAACCACAGCGCCTTTCACACGGATGATACTTAGAAAATCTGAGGTTTTCTATCTCTGATTCTGTTTGGCTTTTAGCTTTCCTTTGTGTCAACACACTGACAAAACTATTATGCCTGCTTCTGCATATTCAAATAGATTCCCGTTGCTTCATTGGAACTTTGGATGTGACTTGTTTAGACAAAGAGATACTCCAAGGTTTAGAGTGTCTTCTGACACCACTTTGAAGCTATTTTATGTGTAAGATCTTGGCTCCAGCAGTGAGAAGCCCGAGGCTTGTCTTCGTGTACTCTCAGCGAGAGCTCTGCCTTCCCTCCCTCCCAGCGTCCCCCTCCTGTCCAGCACCTGCTCCCCAGCCCTTCCTGGGCCCTGACTTTTGCCTCGACCTAGACAGGAGACATATTCATTCTGAGATTTCTCTCTCTCTCTCTCTTTTCTTTTCTTTCTTTTTTTCTTACGTTCTTTCATTTTTTTTTTAATCTTTTTGACATTAAGGTTGCTAAGCATTCCTCAAATGCTCTATGAAAGATCTTAGTAATGTTTGAGTGCAGGCTAGTGCAGGGATGGTTTTCAAACAGAAGATCTGACAAACGTACTACTAATATTTACATTAGAACTACTCAGCATTTTATGTTATTTGACAGAATGGAAAACAGAAATTCCAGGAATCCTCCAAGCATATTGATAGACTACTTGGGGAATGATTAGATCAAAACTAAACTATAGTGAACCTCACGTAAATCAGACAGAATCCCTAAAGTGTGTAGCACATTCTTTCGAGGGAATTGATTTTTAGACTGGTTTTACAAGTTCTAAAAATGATACCTTAATGTTTTCTTTAAAAGTATATACTATTTGTCATGTCACACAGTATGTATTTATTAGAATAAAGAAGATCATAAGGATGTATTTACATTTGTATATTGAGCACAACCATATATTTGAAAAGAGAAAGAGGTATAATTATGGGATCAAAGAGTTATAATAGCCATTGCACCAATTTTTTCTGGGACTTATTCTCCTACTTTAGATAACGGATAAGTGAATTCATGGAACTAAGCGAGGGGGAAAAGAGAATTTCTGCTTCTGTTATACCACAGGTGAAGAGAAGATTGTCGCTGAAGAAATAAACCTTCGATTGGAGGTTGGCAGCGTGAGTTTTCCAGAGAATAGATTCATCTCCTCTCCTCAAACTACGTGTTCTCAGTTGTGACTGATAAAATGAGCTACTGAGGCCACAAAAGTCAACCCCCTTAACCTCTGTCCCATTCAGAGATCCTGAAGAGGCTCTGTTTGCTGAAAGACATTCTATGTGGTCCCTCTAGAGCGACCTTCAGGCAGATATAGGGAAGCCTAGCACAGTGGGTTTCTCATATGACAGTTTCCTACTTGAGATTCTAACTGCTATGATTATTTTTTCTTGTTCCTAAGATACAGCAAGATGTAAATATTCCCTTTTTGAAGGAAAGAAAGGGTGAGTAAACCCTTTACCAGAACTTATTTATAAAGAAAATATACTTGTAAGTTTATTATGTTTAGAAAATGGAGGAGCAGCTGATGCTCAGGGTACCAAATGCTACAGAAGAAAATGATGAGTTATCACTGTGGCTCCATAATCTCTCTCTGAAGAAATCAGTAGTACATCAGAATCCTCGAATCCCAATCCTTACCCAGGACAGTGGCTTTTCCTAACTTGAGGAAATGGAATTGTAATGAACTGACGGATTCTACGCATCCATTTTCAGTCACTGAGGGTAGAGAAGCAGCACTGCGCCATAATCACTGCAATATTGTATTTTCCAATTTGTTGGCCAAAGACTGGAAACTGCATGAATAATATGTAGCAATTACCTGAACCTGTATTTTAGAAAGAGTGAACAGTGCTTGAAATTTTCCACAAACCCCTTTTTCTATAGGCCACTACTGAAAACAAACAATAAATGCCCCCAAACCTAAACAAATGTTCTAATTTAGTCAGGCTGCACCCTCCCATGCAGAGTAGGCCCTAGTTCTCAGTTACTCAAGAGTTCCAAAGTAAGAGTTCTTGTTCTCTGTCTTTTTACCAAAAGCAAGATAAATATAATATACCACAGTTTTATGAAATTTTAACTTTTAGTTTCTTTTTCTTTCACACATGACTGAAATGGTAACAATATCTTTACTGTAATTTTACATCTTAGGAAACCTGGGCTAAGGTCTTATAGCTAGTAAGGTGAAAATAGATGCTCAGCAAACCTCTTATTATATTTTTAGAATCATAATAGCTGCTATTATAATAATGAAACAGGATGCAATAAAAATGATCAATATTTCTTAAATGATGAATAGAATTTTCCATTTATCTATTTGAAGAAATAAATGAAAATTTGCATGATCCAATAATTTTTGCTGTTATAATTGTTGCCAGTCAAGAAATTTTAATGATTTCCTCTTGAGATTTAACTGATTTATTGACTCCATAATAAAAGAGATGAAAAATAGTTAAAATGCAGAAAAAAATCACTTATTCTAGGAATTTCTCTTAAATATTGTGCTTTTTGTAATACATATGAACTGGATTAGAGGATTGTTACAGGATGTTAATAGGCATGAAAAAAATCATTTCTTTTTTACCAGTCTCTCTGAACGTTCAATACAACAATTTGTTTCTCTAGCGTTTCCCTCTTACTATCTTCTTATATTTTATATCTTCTAACTTTAATTCCATTGCAAGTCATGTCAAACTGTTTTAGTTAGCACACCATAATATCCACACCAAATCTGAAGACTATTTTCAGGAAAAAGTACAGAAAAATAACAATTCATAACTCTTGCTCCTTTCTAAAACCATGTAACATCCTTACTTTTATTTGCTGCCAATTAAACATTTGAGATTTGATTTTGTGATTTAGTAATGTTGAAAAAGGCTGATGTGAAAAAAGAACAATTTTTGGTTTCAGTCTATGTGAAATAATAGAATTCAAATTTTAATTAGATTTTTAAATGATAATCTCAGAATATTCTGGCAGTTATTGACAAAATAAAGAATGTAATTTTAATGGTGCCTCAAACTCTTTAAACTTTCTGTTCTTACATTCAGTAGCATGATATTGGATTGAATTTTACATTTTGTGGTGTCCTAACCAGAATCCAATTATAAATTTTATTAGCTTTTAGATTATTCATATAGCCAGAATTCTTTTGAGCTGCATACCTTTGATTTTAATAATTTCACCTGCCATTATTAGCATAATATACCTAGTAGCAAAGTATCTATATGACAAAATAGAGCTTTCATTTATTTACAGCTATATGTGTTGACAGCTGTGCATATATAACTGTTATTAGTAACGTCCATAATTAACATTTACTATGTAGAATTGGTTCACAAACATTATCCCTCTTCATCCTTGGAATAACTCCATAAAATCCAGATTTAAAATATTAAGTAAAATATCACAAGCTGCACGTTAATTTGTAAGGCTGAGAGTGAAATCGTGTAGTAGATTTCTAGATTTTCCCTTTGTCACCATGCTGTAGAAATCCTGACAAGGGGGTCACATGACACATAAATTTTATCATCCTCTGCTATGTGTGAACGAATCAAGGATGCATAAAATTATTGGTATATTCCAGGGATCATCTCTTCAGTGTTTTTTAAATCTTAATGAGGTTTACACTGTACCTGAGAAATTAAATGATTGTTGAAGAGATGCAGATCATATAAGATTAAATTACTTCTTACGATATTGAAAAGTGTTACATCAGGCTATTTGGGCCCATACCTGTGGCTATTGAGGGCTAGAATAATAGCATACAATAATAGAATAAATTAAAATGCCCTAACTAGACACTGACGTCCTAGTCTTTCCTTTATTAGCACTGGAATACGAAAGAATAAATAAGCAATGATATTTAGGATATTTGTTGCTTGAGAAATTGTATGTCCTGTAAATCTTATTCCTTTAATTTTCATTTTTTAAATCTTTCTTATGGATAAGTGAAAGACAAATATGAAAAAATAGCAGATGTGAAATGGTTTCACATCTATGAAATTAGTCTAATTATTACTTGAAAATCATATTTTATAGCATTAGAGGAAAATAGTAGAAAAGATGATTCTATAATCAATTTAATACATACATTAATGATAGAAATGGCTGGTTCACTCTTAAAATTTTTTAAATAAGGACCAGCATGTTAACTACTTTCATTTCTTATTTGACAGCTGGTTAAGAACAAAGAGATCAAGCTAAGTGAATCTACACTCTGTATTTGAAATAAAACTTTTTATGACTTTTTTTCTTTTGAGTGAGTTTTGTCACCTTATTATTCAAACACTCATTTGTTTGTATCTGTACAGAAGAATTTTTTGAAATATCTCTTCCAGTTTATTATTAGAGCCAAAACTGTTCGGGAAGATTAGTAATATTTGGGGGTTAATCTTTAAAAACAAAGACAGAAGAGACTTCCATATTATTAAAAGCTATATAATTTCTTTAGTTTAGAAGCTCTGTAATTCCAAAGTTTTTGGAAACCCTAAAGAGAAACAAATTGTATAGCATTTTATTTTGGTCCACATTTAAACATAATACAAAATTTGGTGTAAAGAACAATAAAATCCTCTTAATCTGTTTCCTTACCAAAAAAAAAAAAGTTGGAGGAAATCATAGAAGCAATGAAAGAATTTAGAAATTGTCTAATCCTTCTCATGTTGAAATTGAGTCCCAGAGAGGATAATTTACATGAGACTAATCATTTTCTACTTTCATCTTAGTCTGATGCTTTACAACTACGTTATTCTGAAAATACAATTTGACTGAAATACTAGAAAGAGGGAGGTAACAGTTAAAAAGTATTTTTTAAATACATGCCAGTTTATGTTTGAATAGATATGCATTATCATAAACTGAATGGAAGAAAATCAGCATAAATGTACATGAGAAACTGTATAAATCCATGTATGACCCAGTTATAATCTGTGAATAGATCTCTATAAAATACTATCAAATTTGACAGGAGCTTTTCAGTCCTATTCAAAGAGGACTGTGTGTTATGGTTTACAGAGCAAAACAGGAATGACAATGAGGTGGTAAATACCACACCTGTGCATCTTTTATACAGCATAGGGAGAAACTGAAATTGAGATAGGAAGCAGCCTGTCATTGCTATCATTGTTCACATAGTAAGTATGTGACTGACCTTCAGATCTATGCATTATGTTGTCATCTCATGTACTTAGAAATTACATGTCATAATGATAAATCTTTGTAATTAAAATTATATCATACTTCAAATGCTGGTCTATGGTGCTTAGGGAAAAGGGGTGAATCAAGAATTAGTGTCTGGGCTCAGGTGCCTCTTAAAAATTAAGAAAACGTAATTAGCACAAGTGTAAACTAAATACATCAAAGGTCACATATAGTTTATCAATTCTGTTGTGATTTTATTCAGGATCATCAGTGAGTAATTTAAGTAGCTACCCCATTGTTTTATATGTTTAATATTACTTTGGGCATTGAGTTCTTCTGTTACATTGGTTAATCATGAAATAAAAAATAATGAAAAAGAATTAAAAACAATAGTATTTGCTGAGCTATCTTAATATCAAATGTAAGGTCTAATTTAAATTTAAATCAAGCTGAGATTTTCTGTGGGTTTTTAGTCCATTTACTTTTAGTTTTTTCCTTCTGAATCACTCAATCTTAGATGAAATAAACAGCAATATATAATTCTCATGTCAATAGAAAGTGAAGCTTCTAAGCTATAGTGTGTTTTGATCTCAAATAATGATAAACATAGATTGATGGCCTCAAAAGTTTCTAAAAATATTTCTAATTGCAATTGAAAATGATGATTTATATCAAAAGGCTTATACACTAGAAAAATTCTTTGAGAAAATGTATAAAATTAGTGAGATACAAAGAAAAACTCAACCCAAAAGCTGTAACTGTCTGTAATATTTGTGTAAGTAACAGACAACTGATTGTTGGGCCAGGGATTTTGCTCAGTGGCACAAGCGCTTACCTGACAAGTTCGAGGTCATGAGTTTGATTCCTGGTACAAAAAAAAAAAAAACAAGAAAAAAAAAGACAATTGATTGTTGCCATTTATAGTCTAAGCAGCACTTCCCCCTTGAAAACCTGAAACAATCACAGATAATTAAGTAGCTATTGTATTAAAACACATCCTATGACTTCAGTTTAAAATCAGGAATGATTTTGGGATGACAAAGTTATAAAAATGGAGTGCAGAGACAAACGTTTGGAAAATTGTTAACCCAGAAATACAAATTTTTCCTGTGAAAGTTGAGTTATGATGGCACTTTAAATCCAGCCCATGTGTTGTAAATGATAAAGCATGTCTCAGAATTATGAAGACAGTACTTCCAACAGATTTTGTCCTAGCCCTAACAACATGAAGTATTAGAAATAACCTGGGTCTTGAAAGCTGATTATCAGAAGTTGAATATTTAGACTTCACCAAAGAAGAGACAATTGAAATCACTTAAAATTTGTACCTTGGGTTCTCATCTGAAAATGAGAAATAAATACTAAAGTGCTTGCAAAATATCTACTGCAGTGCTTAAAACAAAATAGGTAAGAGTCACCTTCCCTATTTGTAGCTGCAGTATACTGTTCTCAACAGAATGAGGGAATTTAAGAATAACAATTTCTTAGTTCTACATCTATGTTTTTACTTCCCTAGTTCTTTAGAGCAGAGAGACTTAATTTTAGAAGTCTAACCTCACTAGGAATCAAAAGATTCATATTCTTATTTCACTTAAATTACCTAACACCTCTGGCACTGTTTTGAATTCTGAATTGGAAGACAAATTTGCTTTGCTTTCCTCTCTTTGGTTTTACTATTGGTTAATGCTTACCAGCAACCTGTTTTTCTGGAAAAGTTCTGAGACAAAATGTGAGTCACATTTTCTTAGTGCTCAAGTTCTTTCCTTCAGAACAAAAGTGGGTATGACATTGCCCCTTCCAAGTCAACAGAGAATGGCACTCTACGTTTGCCTTTTAAACACTTGAGAACTAAAATTCAAGCATTAAAAAACAAAACAAAACAAGACAAAGCAAAACCACAACAAAAATAAACTCCATATCCCTATCCTGAGCCCTCTACTAGAATTTAATTGCCCCATGTGTATTTCCTACCATAATTGTAACCATCCTCTACTAACTTTATCCAAATATATTTATGTTCAGCAAAATGTTATTAAATTAGACATACTGTTTTTTTAATAAAATGCTTTATTTCCCTACTAAGGCTGGAGAAATAAAATAAACTTTGAATGATAAAAGGGAAGAAAAAAAAAATACAATGAGTTGAGCATAAAACCAGTTTAGTTGGTTTATATATTGAGTTTAAGCCAAGGCTTCCTAGTAGTGCCAAGAAATCCTATTCACTGTTGTCCATTTCTTAATTTCTTAGTTCCTCTCAAAGTATTCAAAAATGTCCCTGCTGTGTAGAGCTACCCATTCAGCTAAGAATTTGTTCCCCCAGAGATTACTTTTATGCTGTGTTTGGAGCTCATTAATCATTGCTTCCTTTTAAATCCCCATTATACAAGAAAGAATGAGATTTAAATGCCTAGATATTCCATACTTGTTTCTGTATAAGCCGAAAAAAAAATAATATGAAGTATATTTTTCATTCCTCCCCACTTGCTGAACTTGCAGACTTTTGATGACTTATTGTACATAGTTAAAAGTCAAGAGGTATTTTTCTGGGGCTTTTTAAAAATAATTAAAACACATTATTTGCTGGGCAACTTGAACTTCTAAAGAAAGGGCAGGCTAGTGCTGATAGGTTTTTGGTAGCTCAGTTGCTGTAACACGGCTGGATCCTCTCCATCAGTGAGAAACAAGTAAACCATGAGCTGTCAGAAGAGTGAAGATGCAAGACACCTGCAGAGTCAGCTTGGTTTTCGAGCCACACAAAGCCTGAGGGTTGCATTCTAAAATTAGAATCTTGACTCCAAAGATAAAGGCCTAGGAAAAGTATCTTATGTCATGTTTATATTTATTCTTTTATCCCATGAGTAAGGCGGTTGATAGTTTAGACTCTGATTGCTTAGAATCACTGTTAAAGTTCTTAAATGGTTTTCATTATTTTAAATATAAGACAAATCGTGTTCTAATACAAAGAAAATAATGACCATGACTGTCTCATTTGCATGAAAGCAATATTTAACAATTGTGTCTGGAGTCTGCTTGATTGAATTCCTTGAATTGTGTGATTTAGAGAAAAGTTATAGTAGGCAAAACCTCACTATTTATGTTAGGAAACAGAGCCATTTTCTTAAAAGTGATTGTAATAATTGATCTGTGTAGGGTCACATGTCATATCTTGTTTCAATGTTTCACAAAGAAAAATGAACCTAGATAGACGTTTACCTAGAACTAAACAAAAGACAAAAAGATCAAAGAGACACCCTTTAAGCTAGTCTAATAAGTAGAATGTGTCCCACATTTCTGTACATAGAAATACAGGTACAGATGCATATGTATATACAGGTGCGTACTATGTGTGTGGGGTTTGTAACGCATACTTGACTATGCATATTGTGTGTTATTTATATATATATATCTAAGGAGCAGCATAATCAATTTTTTCTAATTCTATTTTTCTACTGATAGTCTGAAATAATGTTTGACTTGCATAAATTCATTTTCAAATGATATTAATTTTATAGGAAATGGTATGGGACTCAGTAGACAGAATGGCAAATGAGTGAGTCATATGTGTTTGTATCTATCAACATGGCCCAGAAACCTTTTTTGTGTCACGGGAAATGTGCCCACAGGCGAACTGAATGTACAAAGGCATCACATGGGGAGAGCATCCTGGAGGGAATTTATTTGATGTTTTCAAAGTGCTCTAGGGTCTGTCTTGCAAGAAATTCTTTTGGTTTTCTTCCATTTATTTATTTATTTGTGTTTTAAAACACATGAGTTTCTTTTGAAAGATCCTGCCAAGAGAAAGAGTGAATGAGTAAATTACAAATAAACTATGCAATTATGTTCTCTCTGTCTTACACACATGCACATGTGCGTGCACACACACACACACGTTAAACATTCACCTTCTGTTTGTCCACAGAGATACCTACCACAGTTAACAATCAGGATTTTGAAATCACATACATGGCCAGAATTTGAGGTCACAAACTGTACTGAGTTCAAACTAAAGACAGATGACACTGATCAAATATCTTCTCATGCACCCAGAAGTTTTCTTTTTGTTTGATTATTGGTATTTGTGTGCTTTGTAATTTAAAGGTATGTGGAGATGTACACTTTTCTGCCACTAACAGATAATAAATGAATGAGCTTCTAACCTTTTAATTCTTAATCTAAACTATGGTCACTGAGTTTTGGGTTACTCCAAGCTCACATTCTAAGACATTTTTGGGGAATTGTAGGAGAATATGTTCCTCAAAATGTTCCTTTAATACACTATGTAATGCTAATTTGTATTTTAAGACTTGAGACCTTAAAAAATTTGAGGTGATCTAATTACCTCTTTACAAGAAAAACGATTTTGATGTCATATTACTATCCTGTTCTTGTCATGAATCCTTCATTTGTATCCATTTAAACAAAACTGGACCATCCCAGGAAGCTTGATACAACTTTATTCTTGAAATGGATGACTATCTTGAAATCTTAGTGGTAAGAAGCATGTTCTTTTTTTCCTCCCAGGAGGAAATCATGCTGCTAAACCTCAGTTTGTGCACAAAAGATGTTTTCAGGAGCATTTATGTTGCTCGGTGGTTTAGAAGTCAGCGCTCTCTTACCAGGAGTACCCACCCCGGGGGGCTGGACTTTGGTAACAGCGAACAGACCGGTGCACTGCTTCACTCTTCCTGTTGCTGGCTTCTCCACACAACAGTGGTACTGTTGTTCCCTGGGGTGAGTGGGTTGGGGAGGCATGGCAGGGAGTTGACTCTACGGAGAACAAACCCATTCCTGATAAAAGGCTATGATGATGATTATTCTAGAAAATTCAAAAATATAATCCAACGTGAAGTTCAGGGCACGAAATATAACAAGATTTTTTTTTCACTCTTGAGAAGGTCTCAGTGAAATTTCACAAATCGTTGTTGCCCTGCCTCTCTCCTTAGAGAATCATTCTTGTTGCTATCAGGATTGTGTGCATATTGTAGCTGGATGACCTATGCCAAATGGTTTTCCAAAGCAGACTTGTACTTAAATTTCAGAAAAACAGAACATACTTTAATCTTCTCTTTTCCAAGTGCCTTAGAATGATGTGAAAAGTAGCTGTCACTAATGTATGCTTCTCTGTATTATAAAGTAATATTGAACTATTTTAATGGGAATTGCTGTTGTATTTTTTTCCCAATGGTTTGCTAATTAAGTATTATTTACTCTCTTTGTGAGTTAATATTTTGGAAATGGAAAGGACCCAGGTAATAAAAAGCAACCAACAAGCCAACAAATTGAGTTCTAGAGGGCAAAAATGACTTTTCAAAAGGGCACAGAGTCCTGTGTAGAACCTGATTGTTTTCACTCTGTCTCCTGGTTTTATTTTCCTCATTCAACATTTTTGTTTCCCAGAGTCTAAAGCTTATATAGCTGTCATGACATTTTGCTTGCAGGCATCCTGTTGATGTGGAGCCTGACAATTTTTCTCCGTGTATTTCAGAATCTCATTATTTACATAAATAGGGCAGTAGATGAAATCATCTCATTATTTCAGAGGCCAGAAGTGAGAACGCATATCTTTTCCATCGCTCAAAGCATTATACGTTTATGCCGAGAAAGGATGGCACCTATTTCTTTTAAGTGATAAAATTATACTAAGTATGTTAATATATATTTTAGGTAACAAAGTTAAACTAATGTTTAGTGACATTTTATTACTTAGAATATATATTAGCAACTTATATATTTAATTTTTAATATGAAAAAGATGTATGGCCAGAAACTTAATTTCAAAATGACACAGAGTACGTTTTTATCAGTAGTCCTCATCTCTCACTTTCCCTCTACCCATTGTGGGTTGACTCCTGCAGAGTAAGACCAGGTCCCTGGTGACTGTGTGGAGCAGAAACCTCTCTCTGCCGTCACAAACTGTTGCCTCATGAGGAGTAATAACCTTCCCTACACCTACATAGAAGTGGGGGAAACTTCAAAGCTCTACATGAAAAACAAGTTTCTCATTCCATGTTTGGTTCACCGGGCTTTTCGAGTCTTCCTATGACACCAGCTAATATTACTGAAACCT